>JBAMBR010002621.1:0-19234 GCA_037044475.1 Zaprionus obscuricornis
ATGAGAGCAGCGCTGCGCTAGATGAGAGCAGCGCTGCGCTAGATGAGCACCGTTGCCGGCAGACGCCAATGTACAGAAAAGGAAGAGGGGACATATATGTACATAATAAGCCTTAACTATAATTTGTATTATGACGCTGCCCCCGACACTAACTTTGTTTTGAAAATCAGTCATGTAGCTTTAGTTGGTGAGGGTGTATTGCACTGTTCTCTTTAATATTATATTTTTTCAGAATTGTTTTACAATTCGATACATGTAATTTTAAGTTTTTATACTCCAAAAATAGCACACGCTAAAGTCTGTATACACGTTACTTTAACCTACTTATAATGGATATTATATCCTTTTTTGTAACTTGTGGAGTAAGCAAAACTTCCTTAAGGCGAATTCATTGTTTACTCTGATGTAATTTTTCACCATTCCTCCACTATTACCATTCTTTGAAGTAGTTGTGTGCTTCCGGACATTTCTTTTGAGAAAACCTCATAAATGCTCAATAGGATTGAGATCTGTACTTTGAGAAGGTATGCGCAGTTGAATTTTAACATTATAGAGAAGCCAAACGCTTGATTTATGTGCCGAATGCTTGGGTCGTTGCACCGCTGGTACCAAAATTCACGTCTTAAGGCTCGATTTTTCGACTTTTTTCATTAAATTAATTTCCAAAATGCTTATATAGATTTGATTCATAACTGATTTAAAAAAATGATGTTTCCCAAATCACTTACTGCCATACACCCCCACACTATTATGCCACTTCAAACGTGTTTAGCAATGCAGAGTACATTATCTTTGTTTGACGCTTCTACTCTTTTCTTCCATACTAAAACTTTTTCTTTGATTCCAAAGATGCAGAGCTTACTCCAATCTGAGAATAAAACATGATTCCAGGGTCTTTAAAATAAGCTTATTTGCAAAAGATAAACGCTTTTGCCTATTGACTTCGGAAATCAGAAACTTTTTACGTGCGACTCTGCTATTGTACCCATACTTTTTTATAACACGGCCGACTGTAACCTCCGAAACCGTTGCAGACGCTTTGTCAAGAATAAATTTAAATAATACACATAACTAATTAACATCTTTCGTATGAAGACCATTCCTCGGATAATGGAACTAGAGACGTCAAAAATTAATACCTATATTTAAAGCTCCCATTCCAAAATAATAACTTACAGTTTTTCCATTTGCAAAATCTTTGATGATGGACTTTTTCATCAGCCCAATTTAGATCTGGAATGGATTGTGCGGGTCAAACCATTTATTATTCCGACCCGGGACATAGTTTAACCAACGGACAAGTAGAACGTGTTCGCTCGACAATTATAGAAATTGCTCGTTGTATTCCAGCTGAGTATAATCTAATAGTTTACAAAGAAGTAACCAAGGAATACAATAAAACTGTAAAACATTACAGAACAGTATGTTAAAGTATCAAAACCAAAAGAGGTTACGAATTAGGTACAATTTTTAAATGGATTCCGGGGACACCCGACGGCCGTCAGACAGTTAAAATTAAAATAAATGACCTTATAGTCAACGCTAACCAACAAAACAAAATTAATTCCGCATTATTCAAAGAAATTGTTAAAATTACAGGTCTAATAAAAACAAGTAAGAAAGCTATAGTCGAGTACTCTCGACTATATAATACTCGGTGCCCAAAGATATATTATATATTTATATATTAATATAGTTCGTGCTGCGCACTCGTCAATTTTAAGTTAATTCCAACATATATATATTTATTAACATTAATACATTTTCGTAAAGTAATTAAGAATTATACATTTTATTATATTTACATATATAGTGATTTAAAAAAAAAAAAAAAAAAAAAAAAAAACGCCTCGAGAATCGAACCGCGACCTCTGCACGACCCTCTAACCACTGAGCCACACTCTTTTCAAGTGTGAGAAGCACTGAGCTAATGTTGCCGTGTGTGGGGTGAGAACAGCAAACAAGCGTACGCTATAGAGACGCCTCTCCACTTTTGGAATTTGAAATGTGTATAACTTTCATGTTAATTATCCGATCGTCCAGATAAACATATTCTAACTTTGTACCGAAATTCAGTCATGTAGCTTGTCTGGGTGTGCTCAAAATGGTTTTTATCGATTTGTGGAGGCAGTGGGGGGCGTGGCAAAAATCCAAAATAAACTTGATCTGCCTGCGACTAATACAAGCACATTGCAAAAAGCTCTTAGTCTCCGAGATCTGTGTGTTCATAAGGACGTACAGACGGACAGACGGACATGGTCGGCTGTTGATCCTGAGTCTGACTCATGGGGTCGTCCACGTCTGCTTATGGGTGTTACATACATTTGCTGTTGCCACAAACTCAATATACTCTTGGTACCCAATGGGCACCGAGTATAAAAACACCAAACTTTCTAAAGAGACATTGATAAAATACAGATTAAAATTAATGTAACTTGACTTACAAATTCTACTAGACACGAAGAATTAAATATGGCTTTATCTGACTTTTGGACATTTCAACCTTTTGTAATATATCAATTTATTAATGATATTTATCAAATATTCCATCATTAATTATAGATGTAAGTTATATCATGCTAAAAAGGATGGCAAATTAATTATTAATCAAAAAATCACAAAATGTAATTATACTTTTATAATACTTTCACTTAAATTTACCAAAATTTGTTTCACAAACTTGCGTAACACCCAAAACACAAATTGTACAAAAACTCTATAACAAATTGTATAATGACATTCGGTTAATAGAAAATTACTTAATTTAACTTTTGCAACGAATGTTAATATTAACAATTACAATTACTTAAATGAAAAAGAAAAAGAAAAACTTCTTAACTATGTTTAACCACGTAAACCATTGAGAAGACTAACACTACACCATTTGTGAAAGATAAGCTATCTAAATCTGTTTGCAACTTAAGAGATCCAAAGAATCATTAACAAGTTAATAACAGTCTGAATATCGTTTATGAATAGTGTTAAAAGTAAGGGAACAAGTGGACTGCCCTGAGGCACCTCTGAAGTCACAATGATTGGTTTGGATACAAAGCCCTTAAAATGCATTTTCTAACAATGCATTTCTCTAACACTTTAATAGCTGACCACTTAGAAATACTTCTATACTTAATTGGAACCTTTAATTCATCCAAGAGTATACTTTGAGTAATGACGGTATTTAAAATGCTATTTGAAGCATTTATTCGGAAGGCATAAAGCTGACTTGATAAATATCGTATTGAGGAATAGGTCATAAAAAAGCAGACACAACCAACCAAGAAGCAGGCTGACCTAGCGATTTTGTATGATTTTATCTTTAATGTATGATGGGGTTAATTAGCAGTTAATGTAGTCAGTGTCGGCGTAGATTGCCATAGTGATTTTATTATATTGTCATTAAGGTAGTTTATTGCAGAATTCAACTCTTCATTAGTTTAAGTGAGATCATTGTTTGTATGTTGTTTAATAGAATTTCTCGAAATATGCTCCAGTTCGTTCTGTGGTTGTAGTTCGCTGTGTATTTGTTCAGGTCCGGCTTATCTCGTATTGTCATTTGAATGGGTGAGAGGTCTGATGACAAGTCCAGGCTTGATTTAATGGTTATGTTTTTCGTGTGTCATATTTTTGCTAATGCAAAATTGAATCAGGTGAGGATGCTCTGTAAAATTTGGCCATTATTAGCTTTAATTCCCTCATACAGTTTCCGTTTCATTGGAGAGCTTTTAATTCGTACTTTACGTATATTATTGAGTTAAGTGCTGATATTAGTGCTTAAATATTTTCAACATTTTGGACGTAAATAGGTGGTGGCTTTGTTTTTCTTTGTTCATTTTCTTTTTGCTCGGAGGCATAGGTATCTGACCCATTGTTGCTTTCTTCGTCATACGATTAATTGGGAGAATACCTTTATGTTTCTCGTAGACTAATAGTAATTATTCTATCTTTTCTTTCTGAATGAATATCTATGTTCGGCGTGATTTTCCTTCACAAACTGTCAATGGCGAAATTGATTCTCCTGAGCTAATTAATCAGATTAAGTTTACAATGCCGACCGAAAATAACAAAAACGTTATCCCTATTTATCTTCCTAAGTAAATAAGTCCACAGTTTAATCTTCCACGTTGCAATACTAATCTTACTCTAAATAATCCATTTAGAATAATCTGTAGTGATTACAATATTTTTTTTTCATATTAAACTCCACCTCCTCTTCAATAATGGCTGCACTGTAGAAGAACTACATAAGCGCAAAGTACACTGTAGAGAACTTTACAATTCCGCAAACTGCCAAGCGAGCAAAGACACAAAAAGTAGAGCAACTGCAACTGCAACTGCAACACAAACAAGTAAGAAAGCTATAGTCGAGTAGGCTTGACTATATAATACTCGATGCCCAAAAATATATAATATATTTATTTTTATATATTTATTTAGCTCGTGCTGCGCACTCGCCAATTTTAAGTTAATTAAAAAAAAAAAAATCATCTCGAGAATCGGTGTGTGGGGTGAGAACAGCAAGCAAGCGTACGTACCAATAATCCAAAATAAACTTGAATCCAAAAAAAATGAAGTTTCTAGCTCTTATAGTCTCCGAGATCTGTGTGTTCATACGGACGTACAGACGGACATGATCCAACCGACTCGGCTGTTGATCCTCAGTCAGAATATATATACTTTATGGGGGTCGGCCACGCCTCCTTATGGGTGTGACATACATTTGCTGCTGTCACAAACTCAATATACCCTTGGTACCCAATGGGCACCGAGTATAAAAATAGAGCAACTGCGGTAGTAACGTAAATGTTGATTACGAGATTGATTACTTCAAAGCCTGCGTGCGGCAAGCGTCAATTACGAACTTCTTCGATTCTGTATTACAATTCAATATATGTACTTTGTATATACAGCCATGGACACATAAATAGCACAAATCAAAATTGTATGTTTTAACGACGATTTTGATAGTGTTTTGCATCGTACTTTTAAAATTTCAAACGTTTTCTTAACTCTTCTAGATTGTGGACAATCACCATTTTTACAGTTATCACTTTTCATTTTGTTTTAATCTGCATTTTCCTTGGAAAAGCCATAATTTGGCCTGGTCACAGAAATAGCACATTTTGTTTAAAAGGACGATAATATCGATTAAAAAACTCTTTTTTCGCGGTTTTGAGTTTATTTTTAATATTTTATTAATGAATTAACAGGATTAATTCAAACTGTATTAAATTCGGTCATAAAACGCGCTGTTCAGGCGAAGAAAGGATCTTCATATGTGGACTTGGTGAATCTGTGAAAAAAAAAACCAACTAAAATAGCTAAAATAATGAAAGGATTACAAAAAATTGTATATAATCCTTATAAATAAGTAAATAGAAGTCATACTAATTTGTTTGAGAAATAAAATCATATGCAAAAGGCATACCAGATGGATCATAGTGCCTATAGGCTTATAGTGCATAAATTCAGTATGAGTCCTCTTAAGCCGTATCGTCTAATTACGCTTGAAATGTGTAATGAATTGGGCATCTACGTCTTTACGAAACTATTATCTAGAAGACTAAACTTAGTTTGGCATCTTGGAAACATCAACAGAAAAATGACACACCTGGCAACATAAAATATTTAGCAAACATTACAGCCGAAGATCGTGTGAAGCGATCTCAGTGTGGAAAAATACTGATTTTATGGAATATCCTGGTGTAAAGTGTCAAAACTAAAATAAATAAATAAGGACCCGATGGCAGAAATGTTTTTTGTTGTTAAAAGTGAGACGTACACAATCTTCTGTGCACAATGAAGATAGTGAAGTACTATGGGGGATGTTTCAAGTATTGTACTATGTCTTCATTGGGTTCCGATTTCGACAAATATATGTCATAATCATAATTTTAATATATTTATACATTCTCTAAACTTAAATATAACGAAATGCTTCTAAAAATAGGACCGTAAACTGGATATTTACATAAGACAACGACAGAACAAGCACATGCAGGGTCGTTATAAAGTGGATTAAGGCCGATTTTATTGTTTTTTGTAGTTGCAGGCTCAAAGCCCTGACATCAATCATCTGGAATATTATTGTAAAAATGTTGAAACCTATTATTTAAAAATCTAGAAGAGTTAAGAAAACGTTTGAAATCTTAATTTTGAAAATACGATGAAAAATACCGGCAAAATCACAGCTCAACGATACAATATCGATTTGTGCTATTTATGTGTCCATAGCTGTAGTTCAGTATTACTAATACGTTTCATTTCTCTGTTTCAGTTTTCATTTTCATTTTGGTTTTTGTTTTTGTTTTCAACTACAAATTTGAGTATGAACATACAAAACTTAGGCTGTGTTGCAGAATAATTACATTTTAATTACTGTTTAAATATCAAATATTATTAGTTCTTATTTTTATTTTAATACTTAAATAAGTTATAAAAGGTATATTTTTTTTAAAGGTTTTCTTCGATTTATTGATTAATATTTTGCTTACATTTTGTCTTCACAAGTTCTGGCAATTATCCGTTGTCTAAGTCCATCATTATAATAAATTGGTTATTTTTCTAATACATATGTATGTATTTTTATTAATTAAGTTAATTTTATTATTCTAAGTTAGGTCTAAATAATAAATAGTTTTAACTTACTAAGATGCAGATGCAGCTCTGCCATGTCTGACGACAATACGGTTGAAACTGGGATCTCTCAAGCCAGAGTGCTTAGAACAACAATATGTTCTCTACACATCTGGTATCCCTATAAGCAATTGTCTAAAAACTTCTACTCTTGCCGTTAATACATACAGGCTGTTCTCAGCCGTTCAAAATGTCCAGCGCAAGCAATAGCACAACTATTTACTATATGCTCGATGTCTAAAGAAAAAACTTACGAAAAAAAGTAAATAAAAAGAAATGCAAGCTTGTTACATTTAAACTTAACAGGCAAAATTACTCTCCACTTATACTCTTCGGTGTTGAAGAGAATTAAACTAAAAACTAGTAGGCAAGGCTACAGTAGTGAGTACCCGACAGTAAAATACAGAGCACCCTTGAATAGAATATAGCTAAACTTAAGTTATGTGCGGAAATAAAAATTCTGATTAAACAGCTTGAGCTATGCGCTAGTTACAGCCCGGCATTGTTCACCTTTTTTTTTACAATTTCCACAACCACTGCTGTCACCTGTTCACTCACCCCAACCTACAAGCTTAGTGGCC
Organism: Zaprionus obscuricornis; assembly: GCA_037044475.1. Taxonomy (NCBI): domain Eukaryota; kingdom Metazoa; phylum Arthropoda; class Insecta; order Diptera; family Drosophilidae; genus Zaprionus; species Zaprionus obscuricornis. The sequence continues at coordinate 7,215 of JBAMBR010002621.1, forward strand.
ATGGTTAATTCCTTGTTCGTAGTCCGGCTGCGCCAGTTAGAGTCAGTGGCCGAGGGGATAGAGGAGGTCTAGAAATGACTAGAAAAATCGACCAAAAAGACTTGGCTATTCCTCCTGAGCAAGACTATATACATTTTATGGAGCTGTCACGGCCCCTTCTCCCTTTTACGTACATTTTCACAAAGCTAATATACCATTTTTTACCCATTTTCAATGGGTACTGGGTATAATAAAAGCAAATAGCCTTCACTGGCTGATCAATGCCAGGTTTGGCAATATTAAGAGAGAACAAAGATATTGAAACAATCACCGGGGACCGTGGTACGATACGAAGTGTCTTGAATGTTCCACCTGTCAAAGAAATAATAGCTGAACAGAAGAATAAGTACATTAATATTAATAAATGCATTTACATAAACACGATTCCATCACATGCAAATCATCTAGCGCGGGGCCTAACGAGGATGTGCAGTCTCTTCCGTTTTTGTCCTTATAATCTATCACAGTACAGTCTGCCATCATTTTAGAGTAGATAGTTATCCCAACATTCTCTGCATATAAAGTGCCGAGAACACTGTGCCTGTGACCGTAGCCTTAGCACCCGTGGCATTACACAGCACGATTGTTTTCAGGGTTCCTCCATGGTCACCCTATAACTGCAGACATCAAGAATGTTTATACCAAGCTGCTTATTGCTTTCCTCTTATTTGAGATCAATGAACATCATATTAAAGAGATTGAGCTCGCCCTATTGCATGAATGCTTTCAATGTGTAGGGATGTGATGATGTTCTCGCATGGAGTGGATGGTGATGGTTATCCTCCTTTCTGCCAGTGCCGGGCCATCAACTTGTAGATATGTCAAAAGTTGCACTGAACGTCACAGTCTCGAAAATTCAGTGCCTTGATCGAATTGTAGTCTCCCACACGAGTGTCCAGTTCGCTTCGAAACGGTGCAAAATTCTGCACATTGGGAAACATTATTCTGACGACTTGGTTTCAGGGCGGCGGAGCAATTTGGTAAACAACTGACGGCTAAAAGTTTGATATCTTAGTCTGATCTTTGATCTTTTCTTGCAGCCTGATTCGACGTACAAGGCTTTTCATCATGACTTGCAGATACAATCCCTATATCCATATCTTTGTCGTCCCTAAGAGCTTGAAAGCGGTTTGTAGAGTCGACCGTCGGATGAGCAGATGCTGCTTTCTTAAGGACAATTTTTTGGGACTGTCTTTTTTTTTTAAACTACAGCTGAAACTTACAGGTTTTAGTGGTTACATATGCAATTTAAAATAGGTTCAAATCGGACCAGTCTACTATGTAGTACAGGAATTCAATATATGTACTTTGTATATACAGACATGGACACATAAATAGCACAAATCAAAATTGTATGTTTTAACGACGATTTTGATAGTGTTTTGCATCGTACTTTTAAAATTTCAAACGTTTTCTTAACTCTTCTAGATTGTGGACAATCACCATTTTTACAGTTATCACTTTTCATTTTGTTTTAATCTGCATTTTCCTTGGAAAAGCCATAATTTGGCCTGGTCACAGAAATAGCACATTTTGTTTAAAAGGACGATAATATCGATTAAAAAACTCTTTTTTCGCGGTTTTGAGTTTATTATACTCGGTGCCCTATGGGAACCAAGAGTATATTGGGTTAGTGACAAGAGCAAATGTATGTAACACCCATAAGGAGGCGTGGCCGACCCCATAAAGTATATATATTCTGACTCAGGATCAACAGCCGAGTCAATTGGAGCATGTCCGTCTGTCCGTCTGTACGTCCGTATGAACACACAGATCTCGGAGACTATAAGAGATAGAGACTTCATTTGCATAGTGTTTGTAGTGTTTGCAGGCAGATCAAGTTTATTTTGGATTTTTGCCACGCCCCCCTCCGCCTTCACAAATCGATAAAAACTATTTTAAGCGAACCCAGACAAGCTACAAAGTTGAATTTTGGTACAAAGTTAGAATATGTTTATCTGGACGTTGTCTATAAATTTGGTATAGATCGGATAATAAACATGGAAGTTATACACATTTCAAATTTCAAAAGTTGAGAGGCGTTCTCACCCCATAAGACGGCAACATTTACTCAGTGTTTCTCACACTTGTGAAGAGCGTGGCTCAGTGGTTAGAGGGTTGAACTCGCGTGCATGAGGTCCGCGGTTCGATTCCCGAGACGATTTTTTTTTTTTAAATTTTTTTTTTTTTAAATTTTTTTTTTAAATTTTTTTTATATATTAACTTAAAATTGGCGAGTGCGCAGCACGAGCAAAATAAATATATAATATCACTTTGGGCACCGAGTATTATATAGTCGAGCACACTCGACTATAACTTTCTTACTTGTTTTTAATATTTTATTAATGAATTAACAGGATTAATTCAAACTGTATTAAATTCGGTCATAAAACGCGCTGTTCAGGCGAAGAAAGGATCTTCATATGTGGACTTGGTGAATCTGTGAAAAAAAAACCAACTAAAATAGCTAAAATAATGAAAGGATTACAAAAAATTGTATATAATCCTTATAAATAAGTAAATAGAAGTCATACTAATTTGTTTGAGAAATAAAATCATATGCAAAAGGCATACCAGATGGGTCATAGTGCCTATAGGCTTATAGTGCATAAAGACAGTATGAGTCCTCTTAAGCCGTATCGTCTAATTACGCTTGAAATGTGTAATGAATTGGGCATCTACGTCTTTAGGAAACTATTATCTAGAAGACTAAACTTCGTTTGGCATCTTGGAAACATCAACAGAAAAATGACACACCTGGCAACATAAAATATTTAGCAAACATTGAAGCGATCTCAGTGTGGAAAAATACTGATTTTATGGAATATCCTGGTGTAAAGTGTCAAAACTAAAATAAATAAATAAGGACCCGTGAGGCGTACACAATCTTCTGTGCACAATGAAGATACTGAAGTACTATGGAGGATGTATCAAGTATTGTACTATGTCTTCGTTGAATGGTAGGGTTCCGATTTCGACAAATATATGTCATAATCATAATTTTAATATATTTATACATTCTCTAAACTTAAATATAACGAAATGCTTCTAAAAATATGACCGTAAACTGGATATTTACATAAGACAACGACAGAACAAGCACATGCAGGGTCGTTATAAAGTGGATTAAGGCCGATTTCATTGTTTTTTGTAGTTGCAGGCTCAAAGTCCTGACATCAATCATCTGGAATATTATTGTAAAAATGTGAAAACCTATTATTTAAAAATCTAGAAGAGTTAAGAAAACGTTTGAAATCTTAATTTTGAAAATACGATGTAAAATACCGGCAAAATCACAGCTCAAAAATACAATATCGATTTGTGCTATTTATGTGTCCATAGCTGTAGTTCAGTATTACTAATACATTTCATTTCTCTGTTTCAGTTTTCATTTTCATTTTGGTTTTTGTTTTTGTTTTCAACTACAAATTTGAGTATGAACATACAAAACTTAGGCTGTGTTGCAGAATAATTACATTTTAATTACTGTTTAAATATCAAATATTATTAGTTCTTATTTTTATTTTAATACTTAAATAAGTTATAAAAGGTATATTTTTCTTAAAGGTTTTCTTCGATTTATTGATTAATATTTTGCTTACATTTTGTCTTCACAAGTTCTGGCAATTATCCGTTGTTTAAGTCCATCATTATAATAAATTGGTTATTTTTCTAATACATATGTATGTATTTTTATAAATCAGGAAAATTTATTAATACTTTATTAATACATAATCGCACTCGCCATAGTTAATTTTATTATTCTAAGTTAGGTCTAAATAATAAATAGTTTTAACTTACTAAGATGCAGATGCAGCTCTGCCATGTCTGACGACAATACGGTTGAAACTGGGATCTCTCAAGCCAGAGTGCTTAGAACAACAATATGTTCTCTACACATCTGGTATCCCTATAAGCAATTGTCTAAAAACTTCTACTCTTGCCGTTGATACATACAGGCTGTTCTCAGCCGTTCAAAATGTCCAGCGCAAGCAATAGCACAACTATTTACTATATGCTCGATGTCTAAAGAAAAAACTTACGAAAAAAAGTAAATAAAAAGAAATGCAAGCTTGTTACATTTAAACTTAACAGGCAAAATTACTCTCCACTTATACTCTTCGGTGTTGAAGAGAATTAAACTAAAAACTAGTAGGCAAGGCTACAGTCGTGAGTACCCGACAGTAAAATACAGAGCACCCTTGAATAGAATATAGCTAAACTTAAGTTATGAGCGGAAATAAAAATTCTGATTAAACAGCTTGAGCTATGCGCTAGTTACAGCCCGGCATTGTTCACCTTTTTTTTTACAATTTCCACAACCACTGCTGTCACCTGTTCACTCACCCCAACCTACAAGCTTAGTGGCCATGGTTAATTCCTTGTTCGTAGTCCGGCTGCGCCAGTTAGAGTCAGTGGCCGAGGGGATAGAGGAGGTCTAGAAATGACTAGAAAAATCGACCAAAAAGACTTGGCTATTCCTCCTGAGCAAGACTATATACATTTTATGGAGCTGTCACGGCCCCTTCTCCCTTTTACGTACATTTTCACAAAGCTAATATACCATTTTTTACCCATTTTCAATGGGTACTGGGTATAATAAAAGCAAATAGCCTTCACTGGCTGATCAATGCCAGGTTTGGCAATATTAAGAGAGAACAAAGATATTGAAACAATCACCGGGGACCGTGGTACGATACGAAGTGTCTTGAATGTTCCACCTGTCAAAGAAATAATAGCTGAACAGAAGAATAAGTACATTAATATTAATAAATGCATTTACATAAACACGATTCCATCACATGCAAATCATCTAGCGCGGGGCCTAACGAGGATGTGCAGTCTCTTCCGTTTTTGTCCTTATAATCTATCACAGTACAGTCTGCCGTCATTTTAGAGTAGATAGTTATCCCAACATTCTCTGCATATAAAGTGCCGAGAACACTGTGCCTGTGACCGTAGCCTTAGCACCCGTGGCATTACACAGCACGATTGTTTTCAGGATTCCTCCATGGTCACCCTATAACTGCAGACATCAAGAATGTTTATACCAAGCTGCTTATTGCTTTCCTCTTATTTGAGATCAATGAACATCATATTAAAGAGATTGAGCTCGCCCTATTGCATGAATGCTTTCAATGTGTAGGGATGTGATGATGTTCTCGCATGGAGTGGATGGTGATGGTTATCCTCCTTTCTGCCAGTGCCGGGCCATCAACTTGTAGATATGTCAAAAGTTGCACTGAACGTCACAGTCTCGAAAATTCAGTGCCTTGATCGAGTTGTAGTCTCCCACACGAGTGTCCAGTTCGCTTCGAAACGGTGCAAAATTCTGCACATTGGGAAACATTATTCTGACGACTTGGTTTCAGGGCGGCGGAGCAATTTGGTAAACAACTGACGGCTAAAAGTTTGATATCTTAGTCTGATCTTTGATCTTTTCTTGCAGCCTGATTCGACGTACAAGGCTTTTCATCATGACTTGCAGATACAATCCCTATATCCATATCTTTGTCGTCCCTAAGAGCTTGAAAGCGGTTTGTAGAGTCGACCGTCGGATGAGCAGATGCTGCTTTCTTAAGGACAATTTTTTGGGACTGTCTTTTTTTTTTAAACTACAGCTGAAACTTACAGGTTTTAGTGGTTACATATGCAATTTAAAATAGGTTCAAATCGGACCAGTCTACTATGTAGTACAGGAATTCAATATATGTACTTTGTATATACAGACATGGACACATAAATAGCACAAATCAAAATTGTATGTTTTAACGACGATTTTGATAGTGTTTTGCATCGTACTTTTAAAATTTCAAACGTTTTCTTAACTCTTCTAGATTGTGGACAATCACCATTTTTACAGTTATCACTTTTCATTTTGTTTTAATCTGCATTTTCCTTGGAAAAGCCATAATTTGGCCTGGTCACAGAAATAGCACATTTTGTTTAAAAGGACGATAATATCGATTAAAAAACTCTTTTTTCGCGGTTTTGAGTTTATTATACTCGGTGCCCTATGGGAACCAAGAGTATATTGGGTTAGTGACAAGAGCAAATGTATGTAACACCCATAAGGAGGCGTGGCCGACCCCATAAAGTATATATATTCTGACTCAGGATCAACAGCCGAGTCGATTGGAGCATGTCCGTCTGTCCGTCTGTCCGTCCGTATGAACACACAGATCTCGGAGACTATAAGAGATAGAGACTTCATTTTTTTTGCATAGTGTTTGTAGTGTTTGCAGGCAGATCAAGTTTATTTTGGATTTTTGCCACGCCCCCTTCGCCTTCACAAATCGATAAAAACTATTTTAAGCGATTTATTGATTAATATTTTGCTTACATTTTGTCTTCACAAGTTCTGGCAATTATCCGTTGTTTAAGTCCATCATTATAATAAATTGGTTATTTTTCTAATACATATGTATGTATTTTTATAAATCAGGAAAATTTATTAATACTTTATTAATACATAATCGCACTCGCCATAGTTAATTTTATTATTCTAAGTTAGGTCTAAATAATAAATAGTTTTAACTTACTAAGATGCAGATGCAGCTCTGCCATGTCTGACGACAATACGGTTGAAACTGGGATCTCTCAAGCCAGAGTGCTTAGAACAACAATATGTTCTCTACACATCTGGTATCCCTATAAGCAATTGTCTAAAAACTTCTACTCTTGCCGTTAATACATACAGGCTGTTCTCAGCCGTTCAAAATGTCCAGCGCAAGCAATAGCACAACTATTTACTATATGCTCGATGTCTAAAGAAAAAACTTACGAAAAAAAGTAAATAAAAAGAAATGCAAGCTTGTTACATTTAAACTTAACAGGCAAAATTACTCTCCACTTATACTCTTCGGTGTTGAAGAGAATTAAACTAAAAACTAGTAGGCAAGGCTACAGTCGTGAGTACCCGACAGTAAAATACAGAGCACCCTTGAATAGAATATAGCTAAACTTAAGTTATGTGCGGAAATAAAAATTCTGATTAAACAGCTTGAGCTATGCGCTAGTTACAGCCCGGCATTGTTCACCTTTTTTTTTACAATTTCCACAACCACTGCTGTCACCTGTTCACTCACCCCAACCTACAAGCTTAGTGGCCATGGTTAATTCCTTGTTCGTAGTCCGGCTGCGCCAGTTACAGTCAGTGGCCGAGGGGATAGAGGAGGTCTAGAAATGACTAGAAAAATCGACCAAAAAGACTTGGCTATTCCTCCTGAGCAAGACTATATACATTTTATGGAGCTGTCACGGCCCCTTCTCCCTTTTACGTACATTTTCACAAAGCTAATATACCATTTTTTACCCATTTTCAATGGGTACTGGGTATAATAAAAGCAAATAGCCTTCACTGGCTGATCAATGCCAGGTTTGGCAATATTAAGAGAGAACAAAGATATTGAAACAATCACCGGGGACCGTGGTACGATACGAAGTGTCTTGAATGTTCCACCTGTCAAAGAAATAATAGCTGAACAGAAGAATAAGTACATTAATATTAATAAATGCATTTACATAAACACGATTCCATCACATGCAAATCATCTAGCGCGGGGCCTAACGAGGATGTGCAGTCTCTTCCGTTTTTGTCCTTATAATCTATCACAGTACAGTCTGCCGTCATTTTAGAGTAGATAGTTATCCCAACATTCTCTGCATATAAAGTGCCGAGAACACTGTGCCTGTGACCGTAGCCTTAGCACCCGTGGCATTACACAGCACGATTGTTTTCAGGATTCCTCCATGGTCACCCTATAACTGCAGACATCAAGAATGTTTATACCAAGCTGCTTATTGCTTTCCTCTTATTTGAGATCAATGAACATCATATTAAAGAGATTGAGCTCGCCCTATTGCATGAATGCTTTCAATGTGTAGGGATGTGATGATGTTCTCGCATGGAGTGGATGGTGATGGTTATCCTCCTTTCTGCCAGTGCCGGGCCATCAACTTGTAGATATGTCAAAAGTTGCACTGAACGTCACAGTCTCGAAAATTCAGTGCCTTGATCGAGTTGTAGTCTCCCACACGAGTGTCCAGTTCGCTTCGAAACGGTGCAAAATTCTGCACATTGGGAAACATTATTCTGACGACTTGGTTTCAGGGCGGCGGAGCAATTTGGTAAACAACTGACGGCTAAAAGTTTGATATCTTAGTCTGATCTTTGATCTTTTCTTGCAGCCTGATTCGACGTACAAGGCTTTTCATCATGACTTGCAGATACAATCCCTATATCCATATCTTTGTCGTCCCTAAGAGCTTGAAAGCGGTTTGTAGAGTCGACCGTCGGATGAGCAGATGCTGCTTTCTTAAGGACAATTTTTTGGGACTGTCTTTTTTTTTTAAACTACAGCTGAAACTTACAGGTTTTAGTGGTTACATATGCAAGCCAGAGTGCTTAGAACAACAATATGTTCTCTACACATCTGGTATCCCTATAAGCAATTGTCTAAAAACTTCTACTCTTGCCGTTAATACATACAGGCTGTTCTCAGCCGTTCAAAATGTCCAGCGCAAGCAATAGCACAACTATTTACTATATGCTCGATGTCTAAAGAAAAAACTTACGAAAAAAAGTAAATAAAAAGAAATGCAAGCTTGTTACATTTAAACTTAACAGGCAAAATTACTCTCCACTTATACTCTTCGGTGTTGAAGAGAATTAAACTAAAAACTAATAGGCAAGGCTACAGTCGTGAGTACCCGACAGTAAAATACAGAGCACCCTTGAATAGAATATAGCTAAACTTAAGTTATGTGCGGAAATAAAAATTCTGATTAAACAGCTTGAGCTATGCGCTAGTTACAGCCCGGCATTGTTCACCTTTTTTTTTACAATTTCCACAACCACTGCTGTCACCTGTTCACTCACCCCAACCTACAAGCTTAGTGGCCATGGTTAATTCCTTGTTCGTAGTCCGGCTGCGCCAGTTACAGTCAGTGGCCGAGGGGATAGAGGAGGTCTAGAAATGACTAGAAAAATCGACCAAAAAGACTTGGCTATTCCTCCTGAGCAAGACTATATACATTTTATGGAGCTGTCACGGCCCCTTCTCCCTTTTACGTACATTTTCACAAAGCTAATATACCATTTTTTACCCATTTTCAATGGGTACTGGGTATAATAAAAGCAAATAGCCTTCACTGGCTGATCAATGCCAGGTTTGGCAATATTAAGAGAGAACAAAGATATTGAAACAATCACCGGGGACCGTGGTACGATACGAAGTGTCTTGAATGTTCCACCTGTCAAAGAAATAATAGCTGAACAGAAGAATAAGTACATTAATATTAATAAATGCATTTACATAAACACGATTCCATCACATGCAAATCATCTAGCGCGGGGCCTAACGAGGATGTGCAGTCTCTTCCGTTTTTGTCCTTATAATCTATCACAGTACAGTCTGCCGTCATTTTAGAGTAGATAGTTATCCCAACATTCTCTGCATATAAAGTGCCGAGAACACTGTGCCTGTGACCGTAGCCTTAGCACCCGTGGCATTACACAGCACGATTGTTTTCAGGATTCCTCCATGGTCACCCTATAACTGCAGACATCAAGAATGTTTATACCAAGCTGCTTATTGCTTTCCTCTTATTTGAGATCAATGAACATCATATTAAAGAGATTGAGCTCGCCCTATTGCATGAATGCTTTCAATGTGTAGGGATGTGATGATGTTCTCGCATGGAGTGGATGGTGATGGTTATCCTCCTTTCTGCCAGTGCCGGGCCATCAACTTGTAGATATGTCAAAAGTTGCACTGAACGTCACAGTCTCGAAAATTCAGTGCCTTGATCGAGTTGTAGTCTCCCACACGAGTGTCCAGTTCGCTTCGAAACGGTGCAAAATTCTGCACATTGGGAAACATTATTCTGACGACTTGGTTTCAGGGCGGCGGAGCAATTTGGTAAACAACTGACGGCTAAAAGTTTGATATCTTAGTCTGATCTTTGATCTTTTCTTGCAGCCTGATTCGACGTACAAGGCTTTTCATCATGACTTGCAGATACAATCCCTATATCCATATCTTTGTCGTCCCTAAGAGCTTGAAAGCGGTTTGTAGAGTCGACCGTCGGATGAGCAGATGCTGCTTTCTTAAGGACAATTTTTTGGGACTGTCTTTTTTTTTTTAAACTACAGCTGAAACTTACAGGTTTTAGTGGTTACATATGCAATTTAAAATAGGTTCAAATCGGACCAGTCTACTATGTAGTACAGGAATTCAATATATGTACTTTGTATATACAGACATGGACACATAAATAGCACAAATCAAAATTGTATGTTTTAACGACGATTTTGATAGTGTTTTGCATCGTACTTTTAAAATTTCAAACGTTTTCTTAACTCTTCTAGATTGTGGACAATCACCATTTTTACAGTTATCACTTTTCATTTTGTTTTAATCTGCATTTACCTTGGAAAAGCCATAATTTGGCCTGGTCACAGAAATAGCACATTTTGTTTAAAAGGACGATAATATCGATTAAAAAACTCTTTTTTCGCGGTTTTGAGTTTATTATACTCGATGCCCTATGGGAACCAAGAGTATATTGGGTTAGTGACAAGAGCAAATGTATGTAACACCCATAAGGAGGCGTGGCCGACCCCATAAAGTATATATATTCTGACTCAGGATCAACAGCCGAGTCGATTGGAGCATGTCCGTCTGTCCGTCCGTATGAACACACAGATCTCGGAGACTATAAGAGATAGAGACTTCATTTTTTTTGCATAGTGTTTGTAGTGTTTGCAGGCAGATCAAGTTTATTTTGGATTTTTGCCACGCCCCCTTCGCCTTCACAAATCGATAAAAACTATTTTAAGCGATTTATTGATTAATATTTTGCTTACATTTTGTCTTCACAAGTTCTGGCAATTATCCGTTGTTTAAGTCCATCATTATAATAAATTGGTTATTTTTCTAATACATATGTATGTATTTTTATAAATCAGGAAAATTTATTAATACTTTATTAATACATAATCGCACTCGCCATAGTTAATTTTATTATTCTAAGTTAGGTCTAAATAATAAATAGTTTTAACTTACTAAGATGCAGATGCAGCTCTGCCATGTCTGACGACAATACGGTTGAAACTGGGATCTCTCAAGCCAGAGTGCTTAGAACAACAATATGTTCTCTACACATCTGGTATCCCTATAAGCAATTGTCTAAAAACTTCTACTCTTGCCGTTAATACATACAGGCTGTTCTCAGCCGTTCAAAATGTCCAGCGCAAGCAATAGCACAACTATTTACTATATGCTCGATGTCTAAAGAAAAAACTTACGAAAAAAAGTAAATAAAAAGAAATGCAAGCTTGTTACATTTAAACTTAACAGGCAAAATTACTCTCCACTTATACTCTTCGGTGTTGAAGAGAATTAAACTAAAAACTAATAGGCAAGGCTACAGTCGTGAGTACCCGACAGTAAAATACAGAGCACCCTTGAATAGAATATAGCTAAACTTAAGTTATGTGCGGAAATAAAAATTCTGATTAAACAGCTTGAGCTATGCGCTAGTTACAGCCCGGCATTGTTCACCTTTTTTTTTACAATTTCCACAACCACTGCTGTCACCTGTTCACTCACCCCAACCTACAAGCTTAGTGGCCATGGTTAATTCCTTGTTCGTAGTCCGGCTGCGCCAGTTACAGTCAGTGGCCGAGGGGATAGAGGAGGTCTAGAAATGACTAGAAAAATCGACCAAAAAGACTTGGCTATTCCTCCTGAGCAAGACTATATACATTTTATGGAGCTGTCACGGCCCCTTCTCCCTTTTACGTACATTTTCACAAAGCTAATACACCATTTTTTACCCATTTTCAATGGGTACTGGGTATAATAAAAGCAAATAGCCTTCACTGGCTGATCAATGCCAGGTTTGGCAATATTAAGAGAGAACAAAGATATTGAAACAATCACCGGGGACCGTGGTACGATACGAAGTGTCTTGAA
>JBAMBR010002622.1:0-47388 GCA_037044475.1 Zaprionus obscuricornis
ACTAGATCATATGGTGACTATAGGAACAATCGGTCTAAATTTAAATTTTTGTATGATAAACTTTTAATTTCTTTAACTATCAGAAATTTTATAGAATTTAAGTTTATCAATGGCGATAAAAATTTGTCGAACTTGAACTTACATTTAGCCACAAAAAAAAAAGATTTTCTTTTAAGCTTGCAAGAGTATGAAATCTTCGGCATGTTGTGCTTTGTAAGCTTAGTCATGTTATTTTTTCTTTTAAATCCTTTTTAAGCTTTTAAAATAATTCAGTTGTCTTTACTCTTAATGGATTTGTATAACATTATTTTATTTGAGTTTGTTTTCTACTTTATTTTTTGTTTTTGTTTTCGAGGAAAAAAACAATTTTCCACAATTTTATTTTGATCAATTTATGGCTTTCATTAGGTGAAAATGTACAAAAAAAAAAAAAAAAAAAAAAGAAAAGGAAAAACAATGCGACACGAAGCTTATAAAAACAATGATAAATTTAATCAATTTAAACTCACAGAGCGCTGACAAAATCAATTTGGTCTGGGAAAAAGACGATGAAGGCAAAGCGATGAAAATGCGTGGCAAAAAGCAAAGGCAACAGTAAAATAGCATAAATAAAAGGATACAAAAAAAAAGAATGAAAGAAAGAAAGCAAAAAAATAAAAACATAAAAACAAATAATATTTGTCCTAGGCCAAAAAACGCAGAAGAAAGAAAGAAATAGCAACAAAAGCAGCAGCAATAGCAACATCAACAGCAACGAAACATCAGCAACAGCAGTAAGAACAACAAGCTGAGAGTGAGCGAGATAGTGAGGTGAGTGAGAGAGAGAAACAGAAAAAAAGGTTAACAAACGAACGTTAAAAGATTAAATTGTCTGCCGTTGGAATTAAGTGTTTTAAATGTCACGGCGAGTGTTTAATTCATGAGGCACGGGCAGAATGAGAGAGTGAGAGAGAGATAGAGAGAGAGCATAGAGTGCAGATAGCTTTTTGTTCTTACTGTTGTTATTTGCTATGCGTCTGTATCTGTCTGTATGTGTGTGTGTGTGTGTGCAATGCGAATAAAAATATCATTTACAGTGGCAACAACAACAACAACAATTGCAAAAGAAAAACAAGCTAAAAGACTGCTAAAAGTGCAGCAATAAAAACACTTTAAGCAAATAAAGTGCAAATCGATAGCGAAAATAAAGCAAAAACAAAACACAAAAGGTGAAACAAGTGAAAGTGATAAAGAGCCAACAATAGAGACAAAAAAAAAAACAAAAAAACAAAAGTAAAGCGTAAAAGAAACAGTGCCATAAACAGATAGAGCGAGAGAGAGAGATAGCAATAGTGAACTAAGCAACGTTCACAGAGTAAGCAAGTATACGACGGCGCTGGGCGCCAACTCGCATCACATCGCATCGCATCAAAATGTTGACCCTCTCGACGCTGCTGTGCTGCATGATGGGTAAGTAGTACAAGCCAAAAGCCATGAACATTGTCATAGCCCCAATAGTCATATCTATATAAATATACACCATATATATATATATATATATCTGTATATATGAATACATACATATCTATATCCTGTTTAAGCATGCATAAGATTATCAGCGATTGCAGGCGACAACGAACCCTAACGACCGACCCCCGCAAGTTATTTTTTTTTTCTGTTGTTGTTGCGACTGTGTTTGTGCCTCAGCGCCGCCGTCGTACAGTGAATCCTTTTAAAAACATTTGTGGCCCAGGCTGCGAAAATCCTGATTTATGTCTGCCTGCTGTGCTGCCATTGTTGTTGCTCTTGCTCTTGTTGTTGCTGTTGTCATTGTTATTGTTGTTCTCGTTTTCATTCACATTTCCATGCCTCTTTAACCGCTCTACTGCTGCTTCAACTGGCGACATGGCCAATGCCAACCGCAGCAGGAGCAGCACAGCATAGCGTACACCAACTCGACGCAGCGCAGCGCAGCGCAGTCAGGCGGGCCAAGTAAACAAAAATGCGGTCGCTGCGGCTCAGACCGCCTCGAGCATATCGCATAACAGAAGCGTGTGAGCGAATAAAGTATGAGCACACTTTGCAGTATGACAAGCCAAAGGCACAAGGCAAAGGCAGCGACAATGGCAAGAGCAAAAAAGCAAAGGTCTAGAGCTGTGAGGTGTAAGACTTGAGCGGCACGTGGCATGAGGCTGTTGCACTTTAAAGTTTAAACACAGCAAAACACAAATTGCTCTCTCTCTCTCTCTCTCTCTCTCGCTCACTCCCTCTCTCCTGCTCTCTCTTTCCCTTTTCACATAATTATACATAATTGAAAAGTGTAATTATGCCAGCGACTTGATGCTGGCGAGTTTATGAGGCACAGCATTAAGCTCAATCAAGCACAACAACAGCAACAACCGCAAGTACAGCAGCGTTTAATTGCTGCCAGCTGCAACAGTCTAGCAGCAGCAGCTAGCTTAACGTAACTAACTTGCAAATCTATAGAAATTAATTTTCCGTCGCCAAAAAGATTTACAGCATAAAAAGGAAATTAAGTATAAATTCTTGAACATAATTAACTGCAGCTGAAAGTGAATGTTACTGTTACTGTTATTTAGCAGCTTACATTATTTATGTAGCTTCTGTTAACTATATGGTCAAGTTATTATAGCACACCTCCACCTCTTATCCTTTACATTTCGTATAGCAGACAGCGACCATTTTGTCCTTTGCTTGAATTTTTGGCTCCTTGTGACTCTACGTCATGTTTTTCGCTGATTTGCTGCCAGTTTCTGTTGTGTTTTCATACCCTTGCAGAAGGTACATTAATTTTGGATAAGAGTTTGCGCTGGCTCTTTGGAGGCGTCGTCAGGAGAATACAAATGTCCGTCTGTTTATCCGTCTGTCTGATTCAACTCAAACTATTCTCTCAGTTTTTAAAGCAATCTCAATACAGATTGGTATACTTAGCATACATACTCTCTGTGCCCGAAGGACTATGTGTAAGTCGGAGCCGGCTGTATCGGACCACTGTATCGTATCACTGCCATAGGAACAATCAGCCGGAATTGGTGGTTTTTTTTTTTTTAAGTTATCCGACTGAAAATTACAGGATTTGAATTTAGTGGAGACCTAAACGTCTCATATAAATTTGGTCGAAATCGGACAACTATATCATATAGTTGCCATAGGAACGATCGGACGAAAATGAAGTTTTTGTACAAAAAAATTTTTGGCTTGTAAAGTTCTCCGGCTGAAATTTACAGGGTTTGAGTTTAGCGACGACCTACAGGTCTTATATAAATTTGGTCGAAATTGGACTACTTAATCATTTAGCTGCCATAGGAACGATCGGCCGAAAATAAAGTTTTTGTAAGAAAAAATTTTTGGCTTGTAAAGTTATCCGGCTGAAACTTACAGGATTTGGACTTATACTTATAATTTTCGTATAATTTTGCTTTAAATCGAACTACTATGTCATATAGCTGCCATAGGAACAATTGTCCGAAAATTAAATTTCGGTATAAATTGTTTTCTTCTAAGACAAAGCAAGGGTATGAAATCTTCGTCCCGTCGGAAGTAAGTTTGCTTTCTTCATTTTGTTTTTTTGCTTTTTCTGCCATGTGTTTTTATTGCATTAATTTTTATGGTCGTTTGCTGCTGTTGTTGCTGTTTGTTACTTTTACTTATGCTGCGTCGCTGTCGTTGCTTTTGTTTTACTTTGCGTATGCCCCAAAGTAATAAAGTGAATTGGTTTTCTCAAATAATTTCCATTTTAAATCCAGTCAGCAAATCCGCACAAGCTTTCTAGCTCCTGCCACTGCTACTGCCCCTTGCGCTGACAACTACCTCCACAGCTTATGCCTCTACTTCTGTTTTTAGCCACACTTTGTAGCCAAGTTGCCCACGCGAGGCTATTGCTGTTGTTATTGTTGTTGTTGTTGTTGTTGTTGTTGTTGTTGTGATTGCGCCAAAAGTGGCTTCATTTTCTCGCATAAAATTGTTTTGTAAAGTTTTGTTGTAAATTTGTTTTGGCGACAGCATTTGCGATTGTTTTTGTTTTTGGTTTTTGTTTTTCCTATAGTATTTCTTTGCTTTCATTGTTGTTGTTGCTGTTGTTGCTGCTGCTTGTTCCGTTCCGAATCCGTTGTCGATGCCAATTGCTATTTGCATTTTGCGTCCAATGCGGATGTTGCCGTCAATGTCAACGAGGCCTCAAAATTTAATTGAAATTTAGTGTAAACACAATGACAGCCTGTCGATTATCCTGTGTACACACACCTTCACTGCATACAGCAAGCGAAAAACATACAAAATTCAAGTTGATATCCTTCCGCGTAATCCTTTCGTTCGCAAAATCCTGTCAACTTGATTGTGCCTCGCTACCAATTTGCCATTCGCCTTTTTCATGTCAAAAGCTCGATTCAAACATGGCAAACATTTCACACGTGTCACTGAGTCAGTGAAGTTATTGCCCCCTGCGCTCAGTTAAGGATGCCTAGTTACCCCTTGTACCCAACGTCTCCCTCTAAAAGCCCGCATACCTTGCCACACCGCAATACATTCAATTCCCTACTCTCTACTTGTGGTCCCCCTACATATATCCAAAGTTGGCTGTCAAGGCAACAGTAACATTGTATCAACCCTCATTCATACACACACACATACGCAAACAGCACACATATACACTCAACACATACACATATACATACAGACTCCTCAGTTTGTAAGTAAACTTCAATTGTTTACTTATTTGCTTTGTGCATATGGAAATGAAATGGCAAATAAGCGCAGGAAGAAGGAAAGAAAAATTACGTTGACTTACCCAAATGTACATAAATGACGCAAACATACTTACTCACACACTTACTTGACGACGAACGAATGTTCCATCAACAGTAAAAGCAACAACATCAATATCAACAACAACAACAATAACAACAATAACAACATTGCATTGATTAAGACTTATTCCCTCCCTATGATCCATCTCTGTCACATGCTCACATCAAGCTGAAGCAACAGTTACTTTTGATCTGATTCAACAATTTAACATTCCCTCCTAGATTTATACAGATAACATATATATATATATATAAAGGCATGAGTATGTACATATACACATACATATGTGTATGACTGTACATATATATATATATATATACATCTGAATAATCAAAGACCTTTCAACTTCTTGCATCTTTATGTTAATCTGTATCTAAAGCTCTCTAACTTAGTACTCATCATATCAATTTATATGTAAATAATTATTTGACTAACAAAAAAAATATAATAAGTAAGAAGACTGTCATAAAGAAGACAGTCAAGCACTGCTGTCAGATACCCAGTACTCACTTCAATTGTACAATAGCCAGTACATGCTCAATCTAAAAACATGCTCTGTTGTCCAAAAATTCTCTTTGCATCCGATCTGAACTAAATTTTCACACAGATCTCAAACTAAAATGAAAGCAGTGGCAAAAATCTAGAAAAAAAATTTCATTTGCTAATAATGCTAATAATAATTTTTGGAGATTCGGCTTCTAATCTTCGAGATTAAGGTATTCATAGGGACAGAAGAATATGCTCCAATATCCGCTGTTGATCCTAAGCAGAAATATATATACTTTATGGCGTTAGACACGCCCCTTTCTGTCTTCTACAAACATATCCTGCTGTCAACAAGTCATAACTCTGTGCTATCCCATGGGTACATATAGGGAAAGACGGATATGCACCAAGATCCGGCGTTGATCTTAAGCAGAAAGATATATACTTAATGGTTTTAATGGTGTCAATTTGTCATAATTTTGTGTTATCCTATGGGTACTATGAGTATTTATTAGCTTTGACAAATTTTCTTAGTCATAAAAATAGAAAAGATAAAATAAATATAGCAAATATATTTATAGGGACAGACGGATATGATCTATGATCCGTCACTGATACTATTCAGAAATATAGCATATATACTTTACGTGGCTTGCCACTCAACTTTCTGTCTGTTAAAAGCATATCCTGGTGTCAACAAGCAATAATTCCATGGATATCCTATGGATTCGTTCATGTAACTTTATTATACATTTTTCACACGTCTCCAATATATGATTGAACTTTAAGTTAATACAGCTTAAAGTACATATATTTAATTATTGTATTTTTATTTTTATTTCTTTTTTTCTTTTGTCATATTTGTGTCACATTTCATTTATTTATTATAATATTGGCAATTATTTTGTCTCGATTTTATTTTAATTGGCATGCTGAAAATCCGATTGTCACTTTCTATAAAGTGTTTAAACGGTTTTACGTCATTTATTTTGTATTTTATTTTATTTACATTCATTTTGCGTTGTGTTTTTCTTTTCATTTTCATTTTCATTTGCTATTTTACCATTTTCTCAATTTAACCATTTTCTCAATTTTAGAGTTTTTCAATTTCTCTGTTCATTACTTTATTTTGCTTATCAACAAGCAGAGAAACAGAGAACATTCAAATGAATAAAAAACAAAAACAGAAAACGGAAGAAAAAGGAAGCAAAAATAGAAAAGAAACATAAACAAATTGTTTACGGATGTGTTTGTGTCCTTCTACTAATCTTTCTTGTTGTTGTTGCTGTTGTTTCGCTTGTTGCCACATTGCAAGAAACAGGCACAGAGAGAGAGAGAGAGAGAGAGTGAGAGAAGAGCAGAGAAAACCCAAAAAATGAAAAAGGATGTAACAAAAATTCATAACAAAGTACATTTCATGGCATTGCGAGCAAGTCGTTTATCCTGTTCGGTTTCTTGCTGTGTTTCTTTCTGAGCGCGCGAGCGTTACACACACACACACAGTCTCACTCTCACTCTCTTTCTGTGTGTGTGTGTTGATATATTTTTTTTATTATATATGTGTGTATTTGGCCTGCAAAGGAAATTCACTTGACTTTTGGCTACAATAGTTTGTATATTTTTTTTTTTGTTGCTGTCTTTTTGTTCGTTCTGTTTTTGCCCCTGTTGTTATTATGTATTATTGTTGATGCTGCTGAGGTTGGCTAAAGGCATAAATAAGCTTAGAGACTGCTGCAGTTGTCGCCGCTTGGCTGCTTCACTGCGTTTTGGCCATGGCCAACAAACAAAGATATGCCCACCAGGCAGACAAACACACAAACACATACACAGACATAAACACATACACAGACATAAACACATACACAAGGCATATGTGTGCGTGTCCGTGTGTGTATTTGTATGTGTTTGTGTTACTTATTTATGGCAATTTGCCGTAAGTGCTTGCCAGAAACAGTGTTTCTTTATTTATTTATTACAGAAAAAAAAGAAACTTTCCTTAAAAAAAAAAAAAACAATAATAAAAAATAATATGAAATAAGAACTAAAGAATTTCAAAGCGATTCAATTGCAGCAAGTTATTGGAAATTTATCTCCATTTTTTTTTGTTTTTTTTTTTTCATTTAAATGAATGCTTGAAAATCTGAAGATAATAAACTCAATGGCAGCAGTGGTAAATCTTTTCATATGTTTACTTTTATTACTATTATTATTATTATTATTATTAATAGTTGTTGAATATGCCACATGTTGAAGCTGAAGTTGCCACTTGCTTTTTTAGTTATTTGTATAATTTTTTGTAATTTCTTTTTATGACGTGACATACTTTGGCTGTTGAATGGCGCACTTGATGTCAATTGAACTGGTTGCTTGTTTCATAATGCCAATTATTCACATAATTGCAGCACTATATAATAATAAAAATAATAATAATGCTATGACTAGAGCAAAGCTCATAATAGCCAGGCCAATAATAACAACAACTCAGCAGTAATAATAATAATAACAACAACAACTACAAGAAAAAAATAGCTTACTGACTGGCACACCCAAAAACTGTTCTTAATCCCAGTCGAATCGCATTGACCGACCGTTTGCCTGTACATAACGTAACGACCCTGGTTCGCTTTTATTATTCCGCTAAATTGATTTTGAATTTAGTTCAATGTTTATGGTCAAATGGTTGCGTTTTTGTGTCACCAGTCTTCGTGTGAGAATTACCAACAAATTTCTCTTACATACCGTTAGTCGATATATATCTATCTATACAAACATATATATATATATATATTGTAGTATCTATTGGTTGGCATAGGAATAGCTTCCGTATATTGCTACTGCTGCTTCTCACACTTCGTTTGTCCTTTCAGGTTTTGGAGCCAAGTCAGCTAGGTGCGGCATCAATATTTTTTTTCCTTGTTGCTGTTGTTGTTGTTGTTGTTGTTGTTGTTGTTGTTGTTGTTGTTGTTGCTGCTCTTCCTATTGTTGTTTTTGTTGTTGCTCTTGTGGTTGTTGTCGTTGTCTACCTTATAAATCATTTGTGCTTCGATGCGTAAGCGACAGCAAGCCCCTACTTAGAGGCCTCTTCCCCTAACCCTCAGTTCCTATCCCAAACTCCATACCCCACACCGCACTGTATAGTATGGGATAAGCCATTGGGGCCAAAAATAAATACATACTACTCCAAATCATAGAATGCTTCGTTGAAACGAGGTAAAAATGAAAAGCGTTCGAAAGTAATCCCCAATCGATTTTCAAGCTTCATTCAATGAGTTTCCGGCCGCCATTTTCTGACTTTAAGGTGCCTTTTCTTTTTTTTTCTTTTTTTGCTGTGGCAACCTTTTTTTTTTGTATTCTTTTTCGCTGCTGCTGTTGCTGTTTTTTTTTTTTTTTTTGCATATTACTCATGCATATGCTTAGGACGCGCTTCGTGTGCCCGAAGTAAGTGAGTTTATACATTTTTTATTTATTTCATATCCATTAAGTTCAAAGCGAAATGTGTCAGAGAAGCTGTCTAATGTATTGGTTGCTCCGGAGTCCGGACCGCACCGTAGTCGGTAGCTCTAGCTCGGGTTTACTTTCGTATTGCCCCTTGTGTGTATAATGGGATGAGTTGGGTTAGGTCTAGGGAAGAATGCGTGCAGATTGCTCTCTGGGCACACATTGATTGCCAGCATGCTTTGGCTCCAAAGTCTGTGACGGGTCTGGGCTGGTCTGGCATAGTCTGGCATGGCCGGGTGCGATGGTTCCAGCGTTGAAATTTCAATTACTCAAGCAAATGATAAATGAACATGTTGCCGCAAATTTTCTCGCCTTTTGTCTGGCAGGCAAAGCAAGTGGCATGCGGCTGGCGGCAAACGGTAGACGGCAGACGGCAAGCGGAAAGCGGCAAGTCAAAAGCATCCATTATGAAGACACACCGCAAGCCGCCCACTAAGTGTGTGGGCGTGTCACTCACATGTGTCGCTCATGTGCAAAAAAAAAAAAAACAAAACAGAACAAAAATAAAATAAAAGTGCAGCCTGTGAAATGATTACGGAGAAACTTGCTTAACTTTTGCTTAGACTAGAGCAACGTTTGCTTGGACCAAATATGCAAAAGTCTCTCTTCGGGGTCAACATAGAACGAGTTAAGCACAGAGTTGAAGCAGAGTTGAAAGCCGAAGCAAGAATGTATCGGGACATCGGGATCGGGATCGGGAGTTGAATGTAGTTGAATGAGTGTTTAATGCTATTTGCTGGCAAAAGTTGTCGTGACTTTGCAGCTTTCATAGAAGCAGCAGCAGCAACAGCAGCAGGAGCAGCAGGAGCAGCTGCTGGCATACAATTCTTTGCCTAGTCACGTTGGCATTCGCTTAATTAACAGCTGAAATACGATGTGAGCCATGTTGTTGAGGGCAAAACGTCGTATAGTGGAGGCTTTAAATTAAGTTAATTAAGTGACGCATCTGGCATGTCAACTGGGCATTATGCACGCTCTTATAAGCACGAATACACTCAGAAAATCTACACAGTAATTCACTTACAAAAAAAAAAAAAAAAACAACAACTAGTACAACTTGGCGTTAGAAAAATTCATTTCCTCTTTTGCCAATTCACAGATCCAATTCATATGCTCCAACATATATTCATCGATACTTTGGTGTGATTATTGTTCTTGCTGTTGTTGTTGTTGTTTGCCTATAATACATCATTGTGGTTTAGTAAGTCAGTCAGTCTGATTGTCGGATAGTCGACAGTTACATGTCAGTCAGTTAGTCAGTCGGCTAGTCAGACACTATAAACATACATCGACATCAATTTAATTGCATTTCATTCATTGCTAAGCAGTAATAGCATCAAGAGCAGCAACAGCAGCAGCTGCTACTACAGCATCTACAGCCAAAGTTTGAGCCAGCGGATGACTTGAATTCAGGGCAAATGGTGTGAAGTTTCAATTCACGTTAGTTCCATTCGACGAAGCGAATGGCAAAAAATAAAAAATAAAAAAAAAAGGCAAACGACATAAACAAAACAAGAAGAGAATAAAAACAAACCACACAAAAATGCAATGCGGAATGAAGTGTAGGGATAAGCCATGAGGGATCAACAGCAACGTCGAGCGAATGCCGTGTGTGTGTTGTTGGTAGGACTAAGGAGTAAGGAGTAGGATGGAAAATGGAGCATTGCTGCCACTCAGCAATGCAAAGAACGGTCGCCTCCAACACTCGGCAAACAATGGGAGCAATGACTGAAAAAAGGGTTAAACACAAACATCACATTACGAAAAGTTTTTTTTTTTTTTTTTTTTTTTTGCTTGTGTTTCTTTTTCATTTTTCATGTTGAATTGTATGAAACTTCAACTGAATGCGGCAGAATGACTTGCCAAAACAGTTTTGAAAGCGATATTCATCACAATGAAGAAAATCAGTCAAAAGTTCTCAAATGTTTTTTTTTTTCTTTGAGAACAAGCAAATACATGAATATATATATACAATGTACTTGTACTTGTACTTGGCATATTAAAGGCATTTCAACATGTTGAACAAATATTTAAACAATTCAAGAGTTCATTGAAACGATTTTACAATGCCTTTAAATTAGCTTAAAGCAAATGCTTAAAATTATGATTTTAAATCGACAAATATTTATTATAAAATTAATAAAATTTAATGAATAGTAAATTAATAATGGTAAATAAATTATCGGGATGCAATTTGTAATCAATATGTGAATCAATCAAGTTTCTCAATAAAAAGAAGGATTTTTGGCAATTTACATTTTTTATAGTAAATTTTCTATTTAAAAAAATTGCAAAATTAGACATTTTTTTCATTTTTGAATAATTTTTTCAATAATTGGAATTTATTGAAATCATACACTAAAGTTTAAGCTTATTTAGGAGGAAGAAGAATATATTTAGTATTATTCATTTTTTATTAATACTTTTGGGTGTAGATATCCTACGCACAACAATAGGGTTTTTATTTTGGAGAAACTTCCAATTGCAATTTCAATTGCAGAACCATTAAAAAGGATTATGTTGGACAAATAATATTTCTCTTGTAGTTTAAGTAACTCAACATCGGAAGGCATATACTTTTAATTGAACATATAATTTACATGCAAAATTTTTGGTTTGAAAGTGCGAAATATTTACTCATGAAAACATCAATAGAATATTTTGAAGTATAATTTCTTCAACTATATAATTTAATAATCAAATTTTAAATTTCAAATTAAATTTTATACTTGCCAACTTTATTTTATTCACTTAATAAAAATATTAAAAAATTATTTAACATGATTGATTTATTAATTTTGTGTGCACATATTCCGACAAAGTAAAACTCAATCGAACCCATTGTAGTTTTCCCCGTTGTCACTTGGCACTTTACACTTTGCACTTGTACGTTACAGCACTTTCAATTTTTCTCTTCTTTCGCCTTTTGGCGCTTACCAACCAACCATCAGAGTTTTGCTGTGAGTTTTGCTGCGCAGCTTTTCTCCCGGAATGGCAAAAATTGAGACGTCACCGTCATTTTGTAACACACATACCGAAAGGAAATACTAGAACAAGCGAGAGAGAGAGAGAGAGCATAGCAATAGGAAGAAAAAAAAAATAGTAGAAGGAAAAAGAAAGTTTTTAATTGAATTGTATGCTGCAGAGCTTCAATTGCAAACACGGTACGAAATAGGGTTTTTTTTGCTGGCTGGATTGGGTTATGGTTTCGGAAAAAAGGGGGTTGGGGGCTTTAGTAAAGGTTTTATCCATATTCCAGCTGTCAAGTGTGAGTTGCAGCAAGTGAAGTTTTCGGTGTCTGGTTTTAGCTTTTCGGCACGTTTCACTTGTTATCTGCCCCGTCTCGTCAGCCACCGACCACCATCCCCTATCCGCTATCCGCCATCCGCCATTCGCTATCCGTTTGCTTCAATTTAGGATGCCGCATCCGCTCGTCTAAATGCGCGTGCTTAGATCCAAACAAGTAATGTAAACACTTACGACCACACAGCTGCTGCCGGAATGGTCTGACTGGGATCTCCGAGACATTGGCCTCTGTCTTCGAGCTGCTAGCAGCGAACTGTGAGCTTCGAGCTGTGGCTGTGGCAGTCGCAGTGGCAGTGGCAGTGGCAGTGGCGTTTTCTGTTGGTTTTGGCTTTGTATTTGGTTGGTTTTGCTTATTTTTCTTTCCCCTTGCCCCTTGGCCTTCATCTTGTTTATGCCCTTGCCCGTTCCCTTTGTGGCTTTTATTAACACAAATATTAATTTTTGCGGCGCTGCATGTGGCAGACTTGTTTACTCTGACGCCATCGGCAAGCGGCTTTTCCCCCCTCAAACTGCTCCTAATACTGGCACGCCCTGCTCGTTTATGTTTACATTGTTATTGTTGTTGCTGTTACTGTTGTTGTTGTCGTTGCGTGTATCTCATTAAAGTCAAAGGCGCCCAGCACGCACTTCAATTTGCATGAACAAAGCTTTGAGATGTCCCTTTTTTTTGGCTTGGGAACGGACATAACAACTTTTGCCTTGGCTATGGCTTTATTTTCGGCCATTCTTTGTATAACTTAACAGTGAAAGAACGAGAACGACAACAAGAACGACAACGAGAATGAGACGAAGAACAAGAAAATCTCATCATAAAACTGACAGCGTTATGGCCAAATGCATTTGGGGCCCTGTTGCTTATCACCAAGCAGGCAAAAGGAAACAGCAGGAACAGTGAATATAACGATGTCCATCAGCAAAGGCAATGGCAATGGCAATAGCAATGGCAAGGCGGCCAAATAAGAGAAAAGAAAAAACTTTACAGTAACGACAAATTGCATGAGCATAGGTATGGATGTGATATGTGGGTGGCATGTGCTGGAATTGCCAGAGACTTACATTGGATTTGGCTACGTAGGCAGAGGGTGGGGGGGTAGTATGTAGGGGGCAATGGGATTCTTGGCGATGAGTGTTGTGTCTCAGCACAGCATGGCAATCGCAGCACCTGACCCAATTCAATGTTGATATCGCTGAGCAAAGTGTAAGAATGCGCAGCTGATGTGAACTGTAGTCAGCTTCAAGGCAAAAGAAAGACATCAATACACTTTCACATAATGTAACAAATATACAAAGAACTTAACATACAAATCTAATCTAATTTAATTATAATAAAAAAAAAAGAGAAAAGTTTTAATGCAACTTTAATGAAGTTTAATAAATGTAATTGAAGTTACAAATTTCAACAGTTGATTTTGTTGAAATAATTACAGCAAAATGTTTTATGGCAATGAGCCGAGACTTATGTCAACAAATTTTTTCCTCTATAAACTGTTTATGTTATTTCTTACAGTGTAAAAAAATGTAAAAAAAATGGTGTCATATTGCAAAGCATACATATATCCTGTTCTTATTCATACACAGTTTCCTTCATATTTTCCTTTTTATTTTTTTATTTTTTGCCAACAAGGCCAGAGCTCAGAGCTGTTGGCTGTTTTCTTCTAGGACTTGCACTTGGCATACAATTGCCGAGAAGAAATGTTTTCTTTTTTGCTGCTGTTTCTGGATGCAGCAGCTCATTTCTCTGCACTGTGTTGGCAATCTCAGCAGGAGGCTTTGCTGTATATGTATGTGTGTTTGAGTGTGAGTTTGTATACGTGGCCATGGCACGCTTGACTGCCACTTTGGCTGCATCCTTTTGGACTCGAGCAATGCCTTGGCATATCCTGCCTGCAGCATTTTCAAATGCATTTTTCCCATTTTCCATTTCGTCTGCCATTGCGATTTGCTTCGCAAATATTTTCTTAATTAGTTGCTGGGAAAAAAAAACCCTTAACCTTTTACCAACCTAAACATCAACATCACCTTCTCTCTCTCTCTCTCTTTCTCTTTTTCGTTTGGTGACCATGCTGACCAACAGTCAAGTGTGAAAAATTGCAACTCAAATTGTTGTACAAAATGGCTTTAAGAGCTCGTTAAAAGTCACGCAGTGAATTGTTTAATTTATGCGTACGAAAACAGAAATTATATTAATTACGACTGCAATAAAGCCAACAACATGAAAAAGCAAAAAAAAATATATATATATACTGCAACAAGCTCTACAGTAACAGCAACAACAACAAGAACTATTACAAGAGCAAATGAAGTGACCCCCTCGAGTCATGACGTTAGCCCAGAACTTTCGCGTAACATTCTCCCTCAAGTACGACGTAAAAAAAAAAAACAAAAAATGCATAAAATTTGCATGTCAAAAGTGCGTCGTCGTTTCACAACGATACGAACCGAGTTCTGCCACACTTAGTGCTTACATGCCCCCTACGCTTCGTACATCTCGTTCAAGTCCCTGGCGCACTGCACGTACTGTGGACCCGGACCCTTTGCTCGTCATCAGTGTTGTTTGCAAGCATTCAGGGTTTTGCTTTAACCACAAGCGGTAAAAATTTTGCAATCAACATAACAATTATGTGGCAAGCAGCAAGCAGTGTGCGGTGCAAGAAGAGACAGAAAGAGAAGCAAACAGAAAGAAAGCTAAAAAAAAAAAAATGGGGAGAGGAACAGATTGTCAAATTGTTAAACGGAAACATCACGGCGAGATGTCGCACAGATTTGTCTTGTTTGCATATTAAAAAATAAAATTCCCCTTCGCTCGGCCGTATGTTTTAATAGTGCGTTTAAATTTTTTAAGGCCTACGCAGCTAATTACGTGGGCTGTTTATACGATTCGTTCTTGCCGCGGGGTGTTTAATGCCGTCGCATAAATGTCGAAATTTTTGCGGCTGCCACGCCACATGTTTGATTTTTTTTTTTTTTTTGTATTTTTTTTTTTTATGTTGCGAGCCCCTACAGCAGGAGGAGCAGCATGAGAATGAGTGTGAAACGTCACAGAGTAGTAGATGAAGACAAGCATAGAGATAGTGACAGAGACAGAGACAGAGTGTGAGAGAGAGAGAGACAGTGATTGTTTCATTGTATCTTGTCTGTGCTTGTCTGGCTGCCATCCGACTAACAACAAGATAAGCGAAAATGTGAGCAACACGCACAGCAAATGTCAAAGCGTATTTAATGAGCACCCTCTACACCCTCGACATAGACTACGCCACAGAGACAGACGCAAGCATCAAATGTTGTTGCGATTTTCTGCGAAAATCAGAAAATCAGTTGGCAAGAAATCAGATTGAGTTTAGAGTTGGGGGAGCACAACCGCGGCGGCGACAAGCAAACATCGACAATGTTGTGGCAAAACTCAGATGTTGCTGCTGTTGAAAATCAGGAAGAATGAGAAGTTACAGTATTGTTGGTGCGGTAGGGCAAGTTGGCATGACAACTACAACAACAGCAACAATAACAACAATAACAACAATAACAAGTACATTCCAAGCTAAACCATATGCCACGATGCGTGTCAGCGACTGTCTCTATATTTTTGGTGTTGCATATTGAGCGTGGCAGCAGCAGACACAGACAGAGAAGACGCCACCGTTGATGATGTCTATGCTAAAACAGACAGCAAAGCAACACCGACAGCAACAAGGTGGCATAAACAATGTGCTCGGCCACATGCCAAGCGAAACAAATTGTTCACGTTTTGTGACTCTGCTACACGCTCGCGTATGTGTCTCTACCCCCAACCCTCTCTGTGTAAGCATGTTGTGTATGTGTGTATGTGTGACTTTTGGTAGATAATGTCATCAGTGTATCGCACAATATTTGCGAAATGTGACCTTGGAACTGACGTTGACTGTTGTCTGTCTTAAGATCAAATTAGCAAAGCTGATGAAATTTGTATTTACTTTTTGTAATGAATGCATTAAAAAAAACAAACAATGTTAAAGCCTTGAGGGATTATACGTACTTGTAATCTCAAAATTTAAGGACATTTTTCAAGAAAAACATATATGTAGTTGGGAAACGCTTCCAATAGGGAAGCGAGCTTCTATAAGAGGGGCATCTCGTTGGGAACGTGTCATCGAATAAAACGGCGCATATTTGACATGAATCGCATTATTATAACCAATTTTATGAACAATTGAAATTTCAATAAACAAATACCGCAGGACTTTTTTGACAACCTTAAATAAAGAATAAAAGAAATTGATTCTGACTGCAAGTTCAATTGTTTATTGATTAATCAAAAGGTTCGCAGAAATTACATAATATAAAAAAATTGCAATTTTAAAAATACAAAAAATGAGAAATCATTATTTTGACAATTTTCTCTACAAAAAAAATTATTAGTTCAATTATCTAGTAATTATTTGAACACTTGACACAAATTCCAAATATTATAAAAATTTAAGTATCGAAGCCAGAAAATGACAATATTTTCACAATATTCTTTAAAAAAAAAAAGAATGCGCTTTAAAAACATTTTTTTTGTAAAGAAAATCGCCTTAAGGCTGATCTCAGATTACTTGCGAGTAACGAAAGCGAAAAGCTAGGCGAAGCGATAAGCGACGAGCAAAAGCGAGAAGATGGCTGAGTGAGAGCTTTGTGTGAAACATTGCTTAAGCAAAGAAAATGAGAAAATATTCGTACTCCCTGAGCGAGTTGAAGCGATAAAGCAGGTTGAAAACTGTTCACTCGCTTTGCGTTCGCTTAATGGTGCTGCAGCGGCTCATCGCACATTCTCGCCTAATATTATTACATTGTTTCTTGCCTGCACTGTGAAATCAGTCTTAAAGTTCCTAAAGCATGTTAAATAAATTTAATATATATGAATTCTAAATTTTATATAAAACTAATCAATTTATTCACCTCAAATATATTTTCAAAATACACTAAAATTCAATGAATTTCAGAAATTGCAACAAAAATGTTTTTTTTTTTTTTTTTTTTTTTACAAATTTCAAGTGCTTATGAAGCTTATGAAGCAGACAAACAATATACACAAGGCATAATAACAAGAGTATATAAAATATTATTACATTACCTTAACATTACAATATACACACACACATACACATACACGCACGCACACATGCGACAACAACAACAATAAGAAAAAACAATCTCAAGTGCCACTCATAACTTTTTCATAAGGAAAAACTCTTCAAATGTTTTCTAAGCTTTCACTTAAGAAAAATCTCTACAGATATATATATATATATATATATTTTTTTTGGCTACTCTTTTGGTTTTGCCTTTATCTTGGTCTTTCTCTTGGCCGAGTGAATGTCATACTGCTGGGGCTCTGTTGGGCTGTAACCACAAGACTTTTCATTAGTGCAAGTGCTGCATAACTGACAAACACACAAAAACAACAAGCACAAACACAAACACATATACAGCAACATTTACACACACTGACACTGACATACACTCGCATTCACATAGAGTAACACACATACACACATGGACATCCTGCACGCGCTTCAAGCATTGCAGAACGTGCCAAAAAGCATTGCATAAGCGCAGGCGAACGACAACGCAAAATAAATAAGGTAGAAACGAAAGGCGAACAAAATATTTTCTTTTTTCTGCTTTTCATTTTTTTTTTTTTTTACTCAACTCCCGCAACGACAAACAAATCTCGGCTATTGTTGAAATATAAATGCAAGCATTTAATACAAGTAGAAGCTTAAATGCTCTTTCTACACTTAAGCTCTTATACGCTGCTAGAATTTTGGAATTACTAAAAAAATTTTTTAAAATTGTTCAAGTCATTTCGAAGAATAATTTAGAGCGTTCAACGAAATTTTAGTGGAGCTTTTATGTTTCTGAAAATGATGATAAAGATTCGTAATAACGAATTAATCAACAAGACTGAAATTTGGAATTGAAAACGCTAAATTCTATTGATTGTCTATCAAAAAATGTTGATTTTGTTAAGCCATAAAATTGATTTTTTTTATTAATTTAATTTATTTATTTATAATTTTTTTTATTTATTTTTATTTATTTAATAATTGGAATTTCTTAATATTCATCGAATAATCTTCAAAGATTTGCACAAGCAACCAAAATCAAT
The DNA here is from genome assembly GCA_037044475.1 of Zaprionus obscuricornis. Classification (NCBI taxonomy): domain Eukaryota; kingdom Metazoa; phylum Arthropoda; class Insecta; order Diptera; family Drosophilidae; genus Zaprionus; species Zaprionus obscuricornis. The sequence continues at coordinate 18,221 of JBAMBR010002622.1, forward strand.
TTATATTGTTTATTGATTTTTGTAAAATCTTATTTGTTAACTCGGTAACAGATGTAGAAAAGCTTTTAATGGAACGTTAAGTAGATTTCATATAGAATCATTAAATGCCATTTATTTTTATATTTATTGTATAAAAAGATTTTAGACAAACTATTTTTAAAGTAGCAGAATAAATTGATCGATTGAAGTTGTTTGCTTTTACTAAGTCAAACTTGTTGAAAATATTTTTCAACTAGAGCTTTAAATTATGCTTTAGAATTGTACAAGCAATATTGATAATATTGACATATTGAAGTAGTAACTTGTTATGCATATAATTAGAGCAGCTGCTGTTAGAGTATACAAGAGCTGGATGTTGCTCAGCGCTCATAAATGTGGGCAGCGCATACTGAATGCCTGACATTGGAATTGCAATGTGTTTAGCAATCAACTCACGAGTCTGCAGTTGAAGTCACAATGCTAGTGCCAAGAGTGAGACAGAGAAGAAAAGGAAGTGATGGAGAGAGAGAGAGAGAGAGAGAGAGAGTGTAAGAGTGATTGGGACATTGGGTAAGGGACAGTTTGTCTGTCGAACTATGCTGCTTAGTTGCCTGCCACGACTATGACTGGCGCTTGGCAATGCGCATACGACGCGTTGCACATGTTTGCTTATGCTGCAACCAGTTGAGAAGCCGTCGTCTTCATCGTCATCGTCGTCGTCGTCGTCGTCGTATGGTGCTATGTGTTAATAATGCGTGACATAAACTGAAGCACAAGCTCTACATAGCAGTTTCTCTCAGTCAGTTGGCTGACTGCTCGATGCGACATTGGACGTGACAATACGAATTGAGTTGAGCATTTTAAGTGACAGGACATACATATGTACATAGAACAGTCTGAGAAGACTGAGGAGACACAGTAGACACAGCAGGCGAAATGTCAAAGATGAAGCTGAAGTTGAAATCTGAAGAAATGGCAGAAAGATTGAGATTGAGATTTCGACATTGTCATTGTTTTATTGACACCACGATGCGCACTTAAAGATACACACACACACACACACACACACACACAGATATATATAGAATACTTGTAGTTACAAAGTCAAATATTTACAGCCGACTGCCTCACATACACAGAGAGATAGAGAGAGAGAGAGAGAAAGAAAGACACGCACACATAACATTTAAATTTTTTCCCTTTTAAATATGCAAATAAATTTTCTTAACGGCAATGGGAAGAAGGAAGAAGGCAACAAATTCAAACAACTCCCTGAATTTGGCTTGCATAATGTGAGTGTGCGAATGTGTGAGAATTTCAATTTCCGTTTTAGCACACAGAGAAAACACAAACTCATACACACCACATTGTATGTGTGTGTGTGTGTGTATATATACTAAGCACACTGCCAATTGCCGCCAATCAAAAGAAAACCAAAGTCGAAGGACGATGCTGGTAACGCGTTGCTGATTTTTGAGGAAATTAAATGAAATTGATTTTAACCCCAAGTGTGAGAGTTCATCAATATGTGTGTATGTGTATGTGTTTGCATATGTATATGTGTGTGTGTGTGTGTGCTCAGGGGCATACCAAAATACTTTGTATATATATTTTTTTTACTATTTAAATATGAGCAAAAAATTTTTAAATTGAAATTGACATGGAAGGCAATCACAAGAGACACAATGTGCAGCAGAGGCTGAAGGGTAAGAGAGCGAGAGAGAGATAGAGAGAGAGAGAGAGAGAGAGAGAGAGAAAAAGAGATAGTGCCTGCTACCTGTTTAGGAGCTACATTTAAGCTGCTGTCGTTTGCAACGTGTAATCCCTGTAAAAATAATTACAAACTGCAATTATTAGCCTTGAATGAGGCGGCAACAGGCACAGGAAGAGGCACAGGCACAGGTAGAGGTAGAGGTAGAGGTAGAAACGCGATGCCAAAGCAAATCCAATTAAGTGAAAAGCAAGTGTAAGCCGAAGCTTTTTCCTTCTCAATTTTACTCTCTCTCTCCGCTCTCCGCTCTCCACTCTTCGGTCTTCACTTCAACTTCAGCTGCTCACTTAATGCGCGCTAAATGCCAAGAACTTTTGCTAGCAAAATTGCAGTTTTGCTGCTGTCTCTGACACGTTTTTGCACCTGCTGTTGATTTTCTTCTTTTTTTTTTGTTGTTGCACGGCTCAACTTGCAACTCAACTCTGTTGCCTCTTCTTACATTTTCTTTTTGTTATATATTTTGTGCTGCCTTTAAGCTAACTTTTGCATTTATTCATTATTTTTATTTGCTACTTGACAGTAAAGCATAAAATTAAATTGAATACAAGCAACAATAATAATCATAAGAATCATAATAATAATAATAATCATAAGAATCATAATAATAATAATAATCATAATAGTAGAACAGACCAAAATACACAGATTGTACAGATCTATCTGCAAGTAGCTCAAGCAATTGCTGTAATTTCAATGTAAAGAACAGCTGGTCAAGCTGAAACTTTGTAAATATAGATACTACTATGTACTAGTATATAGATGCTAGTAAACGTAAAATGTTCTTTGCTGTGGCTTATTTTTGCTCCAATGCTCCCTGGACTGTCACTTTGCTCCTTTGCTTCTTTGCTCCTTTGCAGTTGCTTCCGGGGAACAAGCGACTCTAGACGCTTCAAAACAGAAGATAAATACCATGAAATAAGAGAAGAATGCTCAAGGCAGGAGGGTGGGGTGGTAGAGGCATTGAAAGTGGGCTGGGTAAAAAAAAAGTAGAACAAAGATTTATGCGAGGGCAGCTTAAGAATGTTTTGCAAATATTTTCTCTAATTTTTTAATACACATTCTTCTCTTCCTCTTCCACTTTCGCTGTCATTCTATTTCACTTTACATTCAATTGTTGACATATTTTTTTGTATTTTATTTATGTTCACATTGAAGTTTATACGAATTGTTGAAACTGCCCTCGCATTGTGGCATTGTGTCACGTAATGAAAGTGAAAAATTGTAGCAGGTGAATGTCCACTTGGTCCTTGTAGTCCAGTAAAAACTATTTCAATTGAGGTAGAAAATGGACGACAAGGACACGGCGGCATTTTCATTTCTCTTGCTTCCATTTTCCATTTTTTTTTCTTTTGCTCTCTCTCTCTCTCTCTCTGTTCCTCTAGTATTTTCATGAATTGCAGCAGTGATTCACAGAGATTTCTCTTCATTTTTGTCGTTGTTGTTGTTTTTTTTTTGCACTGTGTGTTTGCTGTTTAAATTGCACGATGAAAGGAATTTTTGCGTTCACATTTCAGTTCTCATCTTTCTTTGCCTTTTTTCTGTGTTCTGTTCTGTGTTCGCTGTCAAGTGTGGCAAGTTGAGGCGGCAAGCTCTACACTTGAACAGTTTGTATACCTTTGCCATTGATATTCTCCGAGCAAGAGAGGTAGAGACAGATAGAGAGAGAGAGAGAGAAAGTGTCATCCTCACTCGCATGACATTTGAACCAATAATAGTCTCTTATGGCTTTCTTTGTGCTAGTGCGATTCAAGTGAAAGTCTGTTTTTTTTTTTTTATTATTTTTTTTTTCTTTTTCTGTTGCTGGATTATGTGTCACCAAAGTGCTAAGCTGTATAGGCCTAAGTAAGCTGTTGTCAACAGCTGTTTTTGCCAGCAACAGTCAACATTAAAACAAAAGTTTGAAATAAAAAAAAAAAAAACATTTGTCATAGCACACATTGGCTCTTGAATATGACCAAACTTATAGTTGAAGTCAACTATAAAAAGCCGCAGTCCAATTCCAAAGAATCAGCAATCAATCAACAACATGCAGTCCATCTGCAAGCTTCTATTTGTCGCAAACTTGCTGCTATTTCTACAACAAGTCTACTGCCAAAATGCTTGGCCAACTGCAACAGTTAAATCAATTACCAATGGATCAAGCAATGGCACTGTAAACTATTGCCAGCCAGGATTATGTCCTTCTTCAAAGAAACATATTGCCTGCAGGAATTCTGGCGTGAGTATCATCATAACGATCTACTGCAGGACATAAAGTTGATAGCATGATTTTACCCACAGCAATTTGGTCAACTTTGTCCACCAAAAACTGAACTGATCAATATGACACAGCATCAGGATACGATCCTGAATGAGCATAATGAGCTGCGTAACTCGTTGACTGCTGGCAAAGATGAATTACCATTGCCTGATAAAATGGCTACAATGCAATGGAATGATGAGCTAGAGAAATTGGCAGTGTTGAGTGTTAAGCAGTGTACAATTATGCAGGATCAGTGTCATAATACTTTGGAGTTTGCCAATTCTGGTCAAAATTTGGCTATACAAAATCTGAGCACAGAGGTTGAAATCTCTGATGAGGATCTTATCAAGATCAATATTGGCCGTTGGTGGGATCAAAAGAAGAATGTAACACAACAGGAAGTCGATAGTTATCCAAAGGATACAAAACTTAGCAAGTGCGTAATATGTAAAGAATTTACCCTGGCAGGGGTAGGAGCATGTAACGCTCCTCGTCTCCAACGCGCCGGAGACCCAACAAAGTATAAATAATCTTGATCAGCAGGATGCAAACATGCATGTCCGTCTGTTCATGTGTCCGTCCGTCTGTCTCTCCATCTGTTTTACCCAAAGTACTCTCTCAGTTTTAAAACTACTTCAATGAAACTTGGTACACATACTCCCTATGCCCATAAGCTGTCCGCCTGGATCGGTCCACTATATCATATAGCTGCCATAGGAACAATCGGCCCAAATTGGGGTTTCATCTCTATTTGTTAAGCTATTCGTCTGAAACTTACAGGATTTGAGTTAAGTGATGACTTACACGTCTCACATAAATCAGAGCACTATATCATATAGCTGCCATAATTGTCCGAAAATTGAAAAGTTTTCAGCTAAAACTTCTTCCTCGGCCCGCCGATGCTTTCTTTTTATTTTTTTTTTTGTCTCAACATTTTTCCCATCATCATAGTTCGATACGGAACTTTGCGGTAATTGCACGTGACAATAATACACATGTTGGCTGCGCTGCTGTTAAATACACTAAGATGACACTGCAATACTTTTTCCTGGCCTGCAATTATGCTAGCAACGTTGTGCCTGAATATGCCATATATCGCGTGAAGAGTCACAATTGTCAAAATGGTTATGATCGAAATTATCCATCGTTGTGTAAAGCTGGTGAGCAATATCGTGATATTGAGCCAATGGAGCCACAAAAAGCATACAACATATGGCTATAGATGTGACATAGATGTGGCATGTCTATAAATATATAAATATTCATATATATGTATAATGTATGCATAAATAAATAAAGTGCAGCAAGCTATTGGCTATGGGCATAACCCCTTGAAATCGCATAAACGAGTTGCGTTTGGTCTATTTAACATGTTGATTTTCAGGGTGTGTGTGTGTGTGAGTGTGTCACAAACATATATCATCGCGTTTTTTTTTTTTTGATGACAATATGGTATGGGCGGAGGCACTTACGAATGTGTGTATGACTGTATGTGTGTTTGTGTGTTTGTAATGGTGGTGGACGGTGGCAGCTCATCAGCATATAGCAGGCAAAAGACAACATCTCATCATCATCAACATCAACATGAACATTTCGTAGACAGCAGCTAAAATATGATACGCTTTGTTTCCCCAGACTAAAGGCAGCTATGGTGACGGTCGTCGTCGTCGACAAGTTGGCATCTAATTTTAACGTCAATAGACGAAACGTAAAAACGTGTCTTCATCAACGCGCTACGGTTCGTAATCTGCACAGACCACACACTCTACACCCGCTGTCCTTGGCACAGCTGTCCTCTCGCTCTCTGTTTCTCTCCCTCACTCCCTTATTCTCTCACTCTATATTTCATTCTCTCTTTAGTCGACTTTCATACAATTTTCTAGTTTTCTCCCCACACACTTTTAAGTGCCTATTAATAATGTTGGCCTAGCTAAGGCAATTTTTTTTCACATCTTCTACTTCTGCTGCTGCTACTTCTGCTGCTGCTACTTCTGCTGCTGCTGTTGCTACTTTTGCTTTATTTTTAGTGTACATCGTTAGCGTCTTCCTCTTGCGTTCGTTATTCTACGTTTAATATGCCGTTATGTCGTCAAATCTTAGGATCATTAAAAACAAAAACAAAAACAAAGCCAGACGACAAGCGCAAAAGCTCTCAGAAAGTGATTTCGCTATGCTTTTGTCATATTAACAGATAATTAATAGACACCTTAATGTACGCCACATAAAAAATGATCAAATTAAATCCAAATTCTACAGTTTAGACAGGTAGTCATAGACATTCAAAAAAAAAAAAATATATATATATATATATATATATATTTAGTATTTATTTAATACTTATATGGTATGCACTACGTTATTATAGTTTATTTCAACAAAATTATGAGCGCACTTTTTTTGGTTTTCCTTAATTGTGTTGTAAATTTCAGTTGTTCATTTAGCACAAACGAGAGGAGCGCATATTACACATCTAATTTGTGATGTCGAGCGCTCATTAAAAGCATGTAAAATCATGATGAACATATTTTATGATGTGCATATAAACATGTATTAAAATACTAAAAATATTTAATATGTGTTTGCAGAGAGTGAAAAAAAGGGGCGGAATGAGCAAAACGTTGCTCATATAAATTATATTTCTGCATCATTCTCAGCGCAAAGAGTATATGGTTTATTTTATGAATTCATTTAGTTAATGGCATCATTTTAGGATATTTTGCCAAAATGCATATTACTTCTATTGAGTTGAACACTTTAGACTAATTTAATACAATTGCATTTTAATTTTATAGAGAATTTTATTAATAAACATTAAATATATATGATAAATATGCATATAAAATCAATTATAACAATTATGAAAGATTTTTACACTGTAAAATTCCTAAATGATTTTCAAGTACAATTATTATTTTGTGTTATTAGGAAATAGAAGGAAGGAGGGGGGAAGTGTAACATCCAATAAATATTATTCTTACTGAACAGCAAACTTGAATTGACATGTCCGTCTGTACGTCGGTCCGCACATATAAGCAGATGGATTTTAGAGATTATAAGAGCTAAAGCTTAGACAAAGTGCTTTGTGACAAGGCAGATTATGATTATTTTTGGATTTTGTCTCGCCCTTCACCGTCTGCAGATATATAATATAAATCTATAAAATAGCGCATAAAAAACAAAACTATAAAAAAAATATTTGCATAATAATTTAAATTTAAATTAGAGACGAAATACTGTCAAATTTTGTTTGAGATCGAATAAACTTATGTCATTTTCTGCAGTTGTAGATCAGCTGATGATTTAATAGTACATATAATATATAGCTGTGTACTGGGTATCTTAAGATCAAGCAAGATAAAAATATAAATAACAGAAGTGTCATTGAAATAATAAAATAAATTAAATATAAATTTTGAATGTCATTCATACAAGTGTCTGTAAGTGTATTTTACAAGTCGACTAAGAAGACTATATAGTAATTTTACAAAATATTTTTACTACTTGGCATAGTAGAGAATTTAATTATGTGCGTGAATATCTGTGCGAGTGTGTGTGTGTGTGTGTGTGTGTGTATATGTGCCTGTGGCATTTGATGCATACATATATTTATAGTATTTAAATGAATCTCCCTCGAGGCATGTGAAATTTTATTGTTGATGTTATATATGTATATGTATTTTTGTTGTGGCGCTCACTGTTTCGCTTGTCTATCGTCTGGTAATAAAATCGAAATAAATGCGCGAAATATAACAAAACAAAAAATATGGCATTGGTTTAATTTTGGCATTTTCTTGTTGTTGCGTAAATTGTGGTCGAAATTAAACAAGTTACGTTCTAAACATAATATTAGATCGAGAAATGAGCATAAATTACAAAAGTGTGCACAGCGACAAAGAGAGAGAGAGAGAGAGAGATAGAGCTCAGAACAAAGCATACATGATTTACTATATGGACCACAATAAGCATCATTTAAATGTTTAATGAGCACTCAAATGTGTCAACAGGCTAAATGAAAATTTATTTAATTATGAGCTAGACAATCAGTAAAGTCAGGCAACGCATAGGCGCAGCATCATACTGCGCGTAGTAGGAGGCAAACACTTGGCCAAATGAAAAGTGAGCTATCATAACTTTTAGACTAACATTAACAACAACAACAACAACAAAAACAACAACAAGAAAATATTATGTATCTTTTGAAGTTGTTCTGCATGGCATGCAAAGTAGTCTCTCGGACATGAGCATTGCCAAACAAATATATTCTATATAGTATCCTAACAATGTCTCAAAAAGGCAATCAAAAAGTTTTGGCCAAAGAAAATAATTTTTTTTTTTATTTTATTTTTTTTTTTTTTTTTGTTGTTGGCAAGAAAACTTTTGATTTATGAAATTTTACGCTAAAAATACAAATGTCATTTGATGACATTTGTTGTTAGGGCCGCCGTATCGTAAACAAATTCCCGAACAAGTCCAATAAAAACCGTAAGGGTCTTTGATTTATCATCCAAATGGAATTCCCACTGAATGCCTAGCGACATTAAAGCGGCCGCAAATTGTGTTTTTCCTTCACAAAGCAAATAAGCAAAAATGTCATATAAGACGTAATAAATAAGCCAAATAAAACTTTTGGCCCCAGCCAAAAATGAACGTATGAGAAAAAGGATTGTCAACTTTTTTTTTGTCCAAGAATAAGTTTTTGGCAATGCAAATTACTAAGAAATTTTTGCCCACAAACCTTAAGGACAAATAGTAGAACTTCTAATGCAGACACACACACAGACACACAGAGACACACACACGCACACACACACACATATTTATTTTACTAAATGTGAGCGCATGTGTTGGCCACAAACATAACATTTGGACCACAAAATATCCCATTGCCAGCTCATTTATTTTATAGCTCACGACGCTTTAAGTTATTTCTCTTCATTATATTTTATATGCAGCAGGATCAGCAGGAGCCACCAAAAATAACCTAGGGCTGTTGGCAATCAGCGCAAATGTTACGTTTCTTTTTCACATACTATTTGACATATGTATACGTACATATGTTATATATGGCGGCTATGTATATCTATGCGTAAAATGTCAAATAGTCGCTTAAGCCGGCCATCACACATACGACCCGTTGTATGTATGTATGGTTGGTCTATCGCCCGCTCATTTTGCTGTTCGTCAGTTCATTTCTGTGGGCTTAGCATACAGTTCATTAGCGCCCCCGAACTTGGCTTATTAATCCTCAACGGAGCCGTCGACAAGTCCAAGTCCAAGTTTAAGACTACGACGAATCGTCCTACGTCCGTCGTCTGTCGTCCTCTGTTCGTCATTTGACTGACTGACAAACTGACGACTGTCGACTGTCGACAGTTATCATTAGGTTCTGGCATAAACAGCAAATTAAGTTTTACTGTTTTATATACATTTTGTGTTACACTGCTTGACGCTGACTAGTAATTTGGGGTTGTAGTTGTAGTTGTTGTTGTTCTTGTTGTTGTTGTTGTAGTTCATGGCACTGTTCACTTTTAGCATCACATTTGAGGCGTGTCATTTTATGCTGTCCTATTGACATTTCATAGTATTGTCTACGCAATATATGGCATGGCAAATGTATAATATAAAGTCTTGTTTATGTATGCACATACTCGTATATAAAGCCATAATTGTAGCAGGAAATAGTCTTATTACCTTGCATAAGTTTGATATTAAATTAAATTGTCTTCAAGGAATGAAATGAAATAACTTTTATTATACGCATTTACATTGTCAATATTATCAATGTTTACACAAATGTAAGCAAATTATAAAATGAACATTATTTGTAATTATAAATGTTTAGACAAATTTGCAAGTAACAAATAACTAGCAAGAAATTTGCAGTCGAGTGTCCTTGACTATAAAATACCTTTACTTGCTATCTTTGGAGAAGTTTTTTAATTTACCTCTAAATATCCGGATAATGCATATAAAAGAAGGAATATGGTTCAATTGAAGCTGCTGTTGCTTATAAATGTTAAGTTATAATTATAATTTCTATACGAAATCCACAAATACCAAATGAAAAAATAAGCTACTCGACCGTAAGAATCTCGGTTGGCTTTGGGATCATTTTTTTTGCAGTCTTTGAAATGCAGGACGATGATGCGTTTGAAGAGAGCAACTGTCGTCGAGTGTGCTTGACTGTGAGATGCTCCGTTCTGTAGTTTTGGAGACATTTTTTTACAGTCCCTGAAATTTAGGATGATGATGCGTATGGAGAAAGCAGCTATTGTCAAGTATGCTTGACTGTAAGATACCTATTTTATATAATTGGAGACTCACTTAACAGTTCCTGAAATTCAGGATGTTTTATATTATCCTGAGGCACATGGTTCTATTGATGTTGCAGTTGCTTCTTAACTATAATAATATATATCAAAATGCTCCAAGAAATCTGCAAATAACAGATGGAAATAAGTGAAAAGGCAGCAATCCATACTGCTAAAGTTTGAGATACGCAGTTTGATAGATTTTCCGAACAGTACCTGAAATGCAGGGAGATTTATTTGATGGGAAGAACGTGATAGAATCGAAACTGCTCTTGCTTATAAATTATAAATTTGAGTTAAGAAATCTGCAAATAACAAATGAAAACAAGCAAGTCAATGCTCGACCGTAAAATACCTCGTTTTGATAGCTTTGGGGACTCTTTTTGTGGTCCCAGAAATTCAGGATGATGCATACAAACAGAGTTACATGTTCCCATCGACGCTGCTGCTGAGCAGGAATATATATTGTATGTGGTCTTCGAAGCTTACTTCTATCGTAATATACCCTATTTACCCTTCTTACAGGATATAAATAGTTAAATATTTCAAGACACTGAAATATTTGAGACACTGCAAATGTTCGTTTACTTTTACACAATATTCTAATCCTCTTTGGCTCGTTCAACTTGCACAAATTTGAACTTCTGCTGCTTAATGCTTTATGCTCATTTTCAAAATTCTCTATTCATATTGCATTGTGTGTTGATTGATTCACTCAATTTCTAAATTAAGACACGCAGAGTCAGTTTGACGTTTGACTTGCTTCCTGTAATTGATTTGAACGGATTGCTCTCTCTCTCTCTCTGTGTGTGTTGCTGTTGTTGCTGTTGTTGTTCGAGCGCTTGTAACTTCAATTGGGCGGCAAACATAATTCAATTAACGCCTGGTCAGTGAATACGCAGCAAAACAAACAAACCAACAAACAAACAAACAAACACAAACAGAAGCGCACAACACACATCACACACAAATACACCCATATATAGATGATTGTATAGAGGCCTCTAGGCCATTGGCTGGACTAACTGACGAACAATCTGTGTTGCCTGTGCCTGCCTGTTGGGTCTGGTTGGATGACCATGCAAATGGCCGGAAAGTGGCGTTTTACAATTTTGCAATTTCCGCCGCCGCACAACATCAAACAGAAAACTCTTTGCCGCTTTTTTAACTGCTACTCTCCCAGTGCTCACTCTCTAGATCCGTCTCTCTTTCTCTTTTTTCATTTTTCATTTTTTTTTTTTTTGATGTGTGCAAATATTTTTGTTACAAATTGTGAACTTCACGCCTGTAAATTTATTATATATGTATGAGCACATTCATATTCACATTCACATTCACATTTACAATTTCATTTCATTTTTAGGTCTCTATTTGTATTTGAATTTGTTAAATTGAATGTAAACATAGAAATATTTCATATAATGCGCTTAAAGTACTACATATACATACATACTTTTTTCTTCCATTAGACGCTTAAATGACAATCGTAATGAAATTGAAAGCGATATAATTTCTAATTATAATTGACAGTTGCTCTTGTTGTTGCTGTCATAGTTATTGTTGTTAGCATGTCAAGCAAATATTGAATTTTAATTTATGACTATTAATAAAAAAAAGAAAAAAGAAAAAAAAAATAAATAAACCTATAAAAAAAGCTTCGTCTCAATTCACATTCATGCATGAGTAATTGCAAAATCTAATTAGAATATATATTCTGCTGACACTGGTGACACGCCTACAGATGCCATAGCAGGCCAGGCCATGCCATGCCATGACATGCCAAAATAATTGCCTAAATAAACACAACAGCAGGAATGAAAGTTTTGCTTTAACTCAACGAACATTTTATACACTGGCAAAATCTCAATATAATATTTTTCATAGCTACAAATAGCTACATATATGATACAGTAGACCTGTTTCAACTGATATAGTCGAGTCGGAATAATTCAAACTCCTCTAATTCGGAATTGTCAATAATTAGTAAAAATTTCTGTCCCATTAAAAAAAAAATAAATAAATATTTCAAAATATTTCGAAATCTCCCGTAATTCGTAAAACCTCTGTTCCTCTTGCAATTTCCAATTATTGAGACTCGAATGTATATATAATTTATGAGCTCTCAGAAACCTTTTTCACTACATTGAAAAATTCTAAGTGAAACTGAGTATACCCTCTGCAAGGGTATATCAAATGTAGTACTACATTAATAAGGCTCAGTGCATGACTCTAGCAATGAGCAGTCAAAAAACTTTAGTGGGAATGTGAAGCAATATGAATATGGTTGCTTTTAAAGTTGACATGCAATGAAGCGCAGACGATGGCAAGCGAGAAGAGAGCAACCCAAAACTTAATATGTGGGAGGCAACCTAGTGCCGCCCCTTAACATTTACTTCCGTTTCCGTTCGTTGCCAGTGCACATTATTCACATGTTGTTCGTTCTCGTTGCTGCTGCTGTTGTTCTCACTGTCGTTGGCGTTGTCGTGTTACGGTGAGCTTGCTTGTTCTCAGTTGCATGCAGTTAATAATAACTGAGCTCTGGTCATCGACATTGTCGCTATCGACAGTCATAGACAATGCGTGGACTTGGCTTCACATCGTTTGCATTGGTAATTATGCATTTTTAATGAGGCGCTAAGTTCCTGGAAATAGTTACACATATTGATTTTCTACTTATTTGCCATGATATGACATACATAACATATTACAAATAGGAAGAGAAAAATGAGTTCTGCTTAATATAAATTACTGTTGAAATTGATACATGATACATAGAGTAAATCAAATATTGAATTTTGCTATAAGTAAAAGATACTTTTTGGCTCTCATACTTTGTCTACTTGTAAGATTTGCATACAAATTTAAGCATATACATTTCAATATTTTACCGCACTCGACAGTTTACATAGTTTTGCTGATAGAGAGAGAGAGAGAGAGAGAGAGAGAGAGAGAGAGAGAGAAAGAATAGAGGAAAGTGAGAGCGTGTAAGGCTGCACAAAAACTTCAATTTACAATTTCGATTTGCAAATGATTTTTGTCGTATAACAAGCAACTCAAGTTGAAAAGTTACCATAAGATTCTTTAGATTGAGCACAGCGAACAAAAGTTATTGAAGAAAGTAAAAAAATGAATAAAAAATAAAAATGTTTGAATAATATTTATTTATTCAACTCGAACTTTAAATTCTATTGCTTAAATTATGACAATTTCATACAATAAATAATTTGAATCGTCAAGTAACGTTAAACTCTGACATTTTCGTTAGTCTAGAGTGTAGACAATATCCGTCTATTCAGCTGTCCAGCTGTCAGTTATTATTATTATTATTATTATTATTATTTTTGGCATATAATTATCTATAATAAATGTGACATTTAGACACACAAAATTCGAGCAACATATGCACAAAAATGTCTTCATATTAACGACATAATTAATTTGACTCGTATAACTGTTAACTGTTAAATATGATACAAGTTTAAGCGTTTAGCTTGACGTAAGCAAAAATGTCATAGAATTAATTACAGAACATTTCAAGTAAATCTTAGAGTCTCAATGACAATTTAAGAATATTTTATTTTTTAAATAAATGTAAACTGAATAAATATACGACCTTGTGTTTTATTCAATTTCCTATTTGCATTTCATTCAGTGCATCGCATCATTCAGTGCTCTTCAATTTCCCCAATTTACAACATTTGAAGAGCACTTTGGCGAGGACTTTCAGACTTTAAGTACTTCATATCCACACAGCTCAGCTGGTCATAAAAATGTGCAACATTAAATGGGCGTTTCACATAAATAAAAAACGTTGAAAATTGGGTTAAAAATTAACTACGCCAAATTTAAATCAACTGCGTGGTGTGCCCACAGGAGCAGCCAGTTTTGCTCTGCCTGTCAGCGGGCTACACTTTTGGCCCAACGGGACTCGTAAAAAATCGACTCGCCTGGCAATGGCTATGGCGACGACGGCAATGGCCGATGCCGATGGCCGATGGCGATGGCGATGCCTGCCTGCAAGCCGTAAATAAAGCTCCACAAAACATTAATAACTCCCATTGGGTGTGTTAACAGGCAATGACCAAAAGAGGGCAGACCTGGCATGGATTTGTACTATGTTTTTCTTGTTCTTGTTGTTGTTGTTGCTGTTGTTGTTATTGTTGCTTTTGTTCGTTACCCATGTACGTTGTGCTCCTTTTCATTTTCATTTTTGTTTTTTTTTTTTTTTTTTTTTTTTGGTGCTCGCCCTGGCCTCCAGTGTGCATAAATTGCAGTCAAAATGCTACACAAATAACTGACCATGTTTTTCCCTTTTGCTTGTCGTGTTCTTGTTGCTGCTGGTTTTATTGTTGTTGTTCTTGTTACAGTTGTTGCTACTGCTGCCACTACTGTTATTGTTGTTGCTGTTGCTGTTGCTGTTCAGATGTTTCTGTTGCTGTCTATGAAAAACGATGTGCAACAAAAGTAACAAGCAAAGTAGCAGCAAAAAAAATTGCGCATACGTCAGGTGCGCCCATTGGCTGTGAGCCGAACAACGTATAATGCTTGTAAGACAATCATTTTGACATGCCGGGTAACGGCAACGGTAACAGCAACGACAGCAAGCAGCAAGCAGCAAGCAACTGGCAGCCGGCAGCCAGCTGAATAACAGTGTTTACATTGTGCCACGCCCATCAACCTAGACACTGTCTGGCCATGGTCCCGAGTTACTCATTGAGCCTGTCGTTCGCCTGGCTGCCTTTTGATTATTATGCACTTTGATACTTATCTTGTGGTAACTTATTTTTTCTTCTTTTTGCACTGAGAACAGTCGTTCACGCTACACTTAACTGACAGTTACCTTTGCTGCTTTCTCTGCATCATTATTTGTATACACTGACAGTGAGAATGGCAATGAGACGCTGCTGGAGCTGTCAATGGTGTGAGCAGAATCACTTTTATTGCTTAAGAAAACTTGCTTATCTAATGTATAAAATATTCGCTAAGCAGCAAATAAATTTTCTTTTAAATTTCATTTGATTTATATAACGTAACTAACAATTTAACAAATTTATTCAACGAGTTAAATATTTTTTTATATGTTATGCAAAGAGTATTTAAGTTTCGTTAAACAAGTTTCAAATTTCAAACATTATTTACATTCATTTGATGCGTTTGCATTTCGCATTTTTACTTTTGTGTTGGATTTGTGTGTTTGCTCGTGAAATATTGAAGACCATTAAACAGACAAAACACAAACACACACACACACATAGCTATGCACATACAGTGACAAAGAAAGTCATGGCATTGCCATTGTTGCCCAACAATCACACATTTGAAGTTAAGTGCTGAGCTCATAGTTCTGGCTTCATTCTCAGCTAATCCCCCGCATAAAGCACTATGCACCTTGTATTGTTGTCGTCGTTAAACGTCTGCAACGGATGTCAAGGCTAATTTTGCGTGAAATGATTCCCCAAGCAATGCGCCAATGATTCATTATGAGTCCAGTCATGTAGGCTGAACGCAGCACAATGCCACAAAACATTGCACAACATTGGCATATGCAAATGAGCAATGACTGCGGCTCACTCTTACTCTCACTCTGACTTTGGCTCTGGTTCTCGTTATGGTTCACTGGCTTCCGGCAGTGTCACATACATAGTATTTGGCGCTCTGAAACAAACATCGAAGGGTCGCAGTGTTCACTCTTTGCGACAAACCAAAACCAAATCAATCATAAATTGTCAACGGCGGCGGTCATTTTGCCCACCTCAACTCATCTCTTACTTTGTGCGTGTGTATTCTCTGTGTCGTATACGCAATATTCAAGCTGCTTTTGTGTGTTAATTCCCCAGTATGCATGTTTTGACAGGAAATTTAATTGATTTATTGTCGAAATTAAATCTCGTTACTGTTTGCATATAAACAATGGAAATATACATATATATGCATACATATATAGCACGCTGTGTAACTTTTAATTGCGCTGCGATTTACTCGTTCATTTTATTAGTATCAGCAAATGAAGCGATGTCTGTATTGTGACTTGACCTTTTTATTATCTGACTGTGATCAAACATTAAGCGCGTGTAAACGCTTGTAATTTTCAATTATTCGTTGCTAAATACGCATATGAATCCCATTTGAAGCGTTCTATAGTATGATTTAGGAACTTTTATCGCTGTGATTATTAATAGTAATTTTTCTTCATAAAGAATCATAAATAATTTGCATTGTTGTCGTGCAAGCCTGGCATTGTTTTAATAATTGGAATTTCTACAAATAATTTGATTTAAAGACTGATTTATTTTAATAGATTTTTTTTCACGACCTTAACTAGAAATATGTTTGCGCACCCCAATCACTTTTACTAGGGGACCTTCGGTTGAACATCTGCAATGATTAAAAAATACAAAATTTTTATTATCTATTTTTATTTTCTATTTTTCGATATATTTATTTCTATTTCTATTATACTGAGGGGCTAATTTTTGTAATTACTCGACGCGTCGACTTTTGCACTGACTTCAACAGCATTTTTAGCAAATGAAAACTAAATGCGTTTTTTTTTTATATTACCAACTACTACTGCTACTTTTTATGCTACTATTCTGCCATCAGTGTAAGTTAGAGAGAGAGAGAGGGAAAGCATGAAGTGCTCTAATGTTTATGCTTTGCTACAATAAAAAATAGCAACATCAGTCGACTGACTGTAAGCCTGTAAAATGTCATTTCCTGGCAAAAGGCAAAGAGCAAGCAAATAATAAAAAGTGAAAAGAAAAAAAAAAGAAAAAACAGCTGCCTGCCAAATTGTGAAGCCCATAAAGTTGCCCATGTCAAAATTGAGAGGCGTCGTCGTAAAAGCAAAAAAAAAAAAAAAAAAAGAAAACAAGAAACAGAGTGAAAGTTTTTTAGAGCTGAAGTAATGTTCGTAACAATAACAACAAGTGAAACAAGTATAACAAATGAACAAAGTTTTAGCCTCCCTCCCCAGAAATAAAATAGTTTTCAATTGAAATAAAAAAAACCACAAAAAAAAAAAAAACTAAAATTAAATGCAAGTCAATTTTTGGCATTATCAGCAAAGTCTACGATGCTCAAAAAAAAAAATAAAATAAATAAATCTGTAGAAATGCAAATACTTTAACTGCTGAACAAATTGAATGCTAAATTGAATTGTGAACCACACACAAATCGCATTTATTTTATTTCACTTGAAGTTTTTTCTTTTGTGGCAGAGCAAAATTTAAAGAAATGCATTTAGGTCTGAGGTCGTCAATGCCAATCAAATTTGTGCTACGTTCAGGGCGTTCGCTAGCCCAAAGAGTCTTGTTTACTCAACCAGCCAAGTGTCGTTTAGCCAACGAGCCTGAAGGCTTGAACGCCTGAACTCGTTGCTGCTAGTAAATTCCATGAAACTTTAAGAAGCGCGCTGGCCCGAAGCACTGCAAGTGCCTTTGACAGGATTAAAATGTGCTATTGAAGGCAGCCTAGCAACTGGCCATATGGGCAACTGGGCGAATGGGCGAATACCCGTGTGGGGTCAGGGCTGTGTTCAGTATGGGAGGCAAAAACGAATGGGCTGGTAAACACTGCAGCGAAGTGAATGCAAATAGAAACGCTCGACTGGCTTGTTTGGCATATGCGTATTGCTTTTATAAAACAGCAAATAATACTGAAGGTAGAATGCAGCCTATTTCTTTCTCTTTCGGTTTTTTCATTCTCCTCTTGTGCAAATATTGTGAGCATTGCTCAATGCATTGGACTCTATGCAATGTTCTCTATTCAAGAATTGAGTAACTCGACATCAACTTGTTATTTCAGAGCTCTTTAAACTGCTGCCAACTGCTGTCGATGCAATCACATTTCTGTTAAGGACTTATATGCACTTCCACGTCGATGGAATAGACATTTTTCCAAAAAATAAATATATATTTATTATATTTGATTACTATAAGCAAACATAAAGAAATGAATATTCAAGAAATAAAAATAAATATATCGTAAAATAGAAAATAAAAATATATAATAAAAATTTTTATTTTTATAAAATTTGGATTTTTTAAATATTTTCTTGAAGGTCCCCAGAGTTAAAATCTCATTGAATTAAGCAGATATATATCTAGTTAGGTTTGTGAAAAATTAAAAAAAAATAAAAAAAAATAGAAATAAATATTCAAGAAATATAAAATAAAAATATATATGAGGAAATTTCTATTTTACAAAATTTTGATTTTAATTTCAGATGTTCAACTGAACATCCCCAGAGTAGTTACAGCCGTGAAAAAAAAAAAAAAAAAAAAAACAGTAAATAAAAAGAAATAAATATTTAAAAAATATAAAATAAAAAGATTTTTTTAAATTTTGTTTTTTTTTAATCATTTTTGCAGATGTTCAACCGAAGGTCCCCTGAGTAAAAAATCTCATTGGGGTGCGCAACATATTTCTAGTTAAGGTCGTGAAAAAAAAAAATCTATTAAAATAAATCAGTCGTTAAATCAAATTATTTGTAGAAATTCCAATTATTAAAACAATGCCAGGCTTGCACGACAACAATGCAAATTATTTATGATTCTTTATGAAGAAAAATTAATATTAATAATCGCAGCGATAAAAGTTCCTAAATCATACTATAGAACGCTTCAAATGGGATTCATATGCGTATTTAGCAACGAATAATTGAAAATTACAAGCGTTTACACGCGCTTAATGTTTGATCACAGTCAGATAATAAAAAGGTCAAGTCACAATACAGACATCGCTTCATTTGCTGATACTAATAAAATGAACGAGTAAATCGCAGCGCAATTAAAAGTTACACAGCGTGCTATATATGTATGCATATATATGTATATTTCCATTGTTTATATGCAAACAGTAACGAGATTTAATTTCGACAATAAATCAATTAAATTTCCTGTCAAAACATGCATACTGGGGAATTAACACACAAAAGCAGCTTGAATATTGCGTATACGACACAGAGAATACACACGCACAAAGTAAGAGATGAGTTGAGGTGGGCAAAATGACCGCCGCCGTTGACAATTTATGATTGATTTGGTTTTGGTTTGTCGCAAAGAGTGAACACTGCGACCCTTCGATGTTTGTTTCAGAGCGCCAAATACTATGTATGTGACACTGCCGGAAGCCAGTGAACCATAACGAGAACCAGAGCCAAAGTCAGAGTGAGAGTAAGAGTGAGCCGCAGTCATTGCTCATTTGCATATGCCAATGTTGTGCAATGTTTTGTGGCATTGTGCTGCGTTCAGCCTACATGACTGGACTCATAATGAATCATTGGCGCATTGCTTGGGGAATCATTTCACGCAAAATTAGCCTTGACATCCGTTGCAGACGTTTAACGACGACAACAATACAAGGTGCATAGTGCTTTATGCGGGGGATTAGCTGAGAATGAAGCCAGAACTATGAGCTCAGCACTTAACTTCAAATGTGTGATTGTTGGGCAACAATGGCAATGTCATGACTTTCTTTGTCACTGTATGTGCATAGCTATGTGTGTGTGTGTGTTTGTGTTTTGTCTGTTTAATGGTCTTCAATATTTCACGAGCAAACACATAAATCCAACACAAAAGTAAAAATGCGAAATGCAAACGCATCAAATGAATGTAAATAATGTTAGAAATTTGAAACTTGTCTAACGAAATTTAAATACTCTTTGCATAACATACAAAATTGCTGCTCGTATTCTACTAAAAAAAAATATTTAACTCGTTGAATAAATTTGTTAAATTGTTAGTTACGTTATATAAATCAAATGAAATTTAAAAGAAAATTTATTTGCTGCTTAGCGAATATTTTATACATTAGATAAGCAAGTTTTCTTAAGCAATAAAAGTGATTCTGCTCACACCATTGACAGCTCCAGCAGCGTCTCATTGCCATTCTCACTGTCAGTGTATACAAATAATGATGCAGAGAAAGCAGCAAAGGTAACTGTCAGTTAAGTGTAGCGTGAACGACTGTTCTCAGTGCAAAAAGAAGAAAAAATAAGTTACCACAATTAAAGATAAGTATCAAAGTGCATAATAATCAAAAGGCAGCCAGGCGAACGACAGGCTCAATGAGTAACTCGGGACCATGGCCAGACAGTGTCTAGGTTGATGGGCGTGGCACAATGTAAACACTGTTATTCAGCTGGCTGCCGGCTGCCAGTTGCTTGCTGCCTGCTGTCGTTGCTGTTACCGTTGCCGTTACCCGGCATGTCAAAATGATTGTCTTACAAGCATTATACGTTGTTCGGCTCACAGCCAATGGGCGCACCTGACGTATGCGCAATTTTTTTTGCTGCTACTTTGCTTGTTACTTTTGTTGCACATCGTTTTTCATAGACAGCAACAGAAACATCTGAACAGCAACAGCAACAGCAACAACAATAACAGTAGTGGCAGCAGTAGCAACAACTGTAACAAGAACAACAACAATAAAACCAGCAGCAACAAGAACACGACAAGCAAAAGGGAAAAACATGGTCAGTTATTTGTGTAGCATTTTGACTGCAATTTATGCACACTGGAGGCCAGGGCGAGCACCAAAAAAAAAAAAAAAAAAAAAAACAAAAATGAAAATGAAAAGGAGCACAACGTACATGGGTAACGAACAAAAGCAACAATAACAACAACAGCAACAGCAACAACAACAACAAGAACAAGAAAAACATAGTACAAATCCATGCCAGGTCTGCCCTCTTTTGGTCATTGCCTGTTAACACACCCAATGGGAGTTATTAATGTTTTGTGGAGCTTTATTTACGGCTTGCAGGCAGGCATCGCCATCGCCATCGGCCATCGGCATCGGCAGCGGCATCGGCCATTGCCGTCGTCGCCATAGCCATTGCCAGGCGAGTCGATTTTTTACGAGTCCCGTTGGCCAAAAGTGTAGCCCGCTGACAGGCAGAGCAAAACTGGCTGCTCCTGTGGGCACACCACGCAGTTGATTTAAATTTGGCGTAGTTAATTTTTAACCCAATTTTCAACGTTTTTTATTTATGTGAAACGCCCATTTAATGTTGCACATTTTTATGACCAGCTGAGCTGTGTGGATATGAAGTACTTAAAGTCTGAAAGTCCTCGCCAAAGTGCTCTTCAAATGTTGTAAATTGGGGAAATTGAAGAGCACTGAATGATGCGATGCACTGAATGAAATGCAAATAGGAAATTGAATAAAACACAAGGTCGTATATTTATTCAGTTTACATTTATATATAAAAAAATATTCTTAAATTGTCATTGAGACTCTAAGATTTACTTGAAATTTTCTGTAATTAATTCTATGACATTTTTGCTTACGTCAAGCTAAACGCTTAAACTTGTATCATATTCAACAGTTAACAGTTATACGAGTCAAATTAATTATGTCGTTAATATGAAGACATTTTTGTGCATATGTTGCTCGAATTTTGTGTGTCAAAATGTCACATTTATTATAGATAATTATATGCCAAAAATAATAATAATAATAATAATAATAATAACTGACAGCTGGACAGTTGAATAGACGGATATTGTCTAGACTCTAGACTAACAAAATGTCAGAGTTTAATGTTACTTGACGATTCAAATTATTTATTGTATGAAATTGTCATAATTTAAGCAATAGAATTTAAATTTCGAGTTGAATAAATAAATATTATTCAAACATTTTTATTTTTTATTCATTTTTTTACTTTCTTCAATAACTTTTGTTCGCTGTGCTCAATCTAAAGAATCTTATGGTAACTTTTCAACTTGAGTTGCTTGTTATACGACAAAAATCATTTGCAAATCAAATTGTAATTGAAGTTTTGTGCAGCCTTACACGCTCTCACTTCCTCTTATCTTTCTCTCTCTCTCTCTCTCTCTCACTCTCTCTATCAGCAAAACTATGTAAACTGTCGAGTGCGGTAAAATATTGAAATGTATATGCTTAAATTTGTATGCAAATCTTACAAGTAGACAAAGTATGAGAGCCAAAAAGTATCTTTTACTTATAGCAAAATTCAATATTTGATTTACTCTATGTATCATGTATCAATTTCAACAGTAATTTATATTAAGCAGAACTCATTTTTCTCTTCCTATTTGTAATATGTTATGTATGTCATATCATGGCAAATAAGTAGAAAATCAATATGTGTAACTATTTCCAGGAACTTAGCGCCTCATTAAAAATGCATAATTACCAATGCAAACGATGTGAAGCCAAGTCCACGCATTGTCTATGACTGTCGATAGCGACAATGTCGATGACCAGAGCTCAGTTATTATTAACTGCATGCAAGCTCACCGTAACACGACAACGCCAACGACAGTGAGAACAACAGCAGCAGCAACGAGAACGAACAACATGTGAATAATGTGCACTGGCAACGAACGGAAACGGAAGTAAATGTTAAGGGGCGGCACTAGGTTGCCTCCCACATATTAAGTTTTGGGTTGCTCTCTTCTCGCTTGCCATCGTCTGCGCTTCATTGCATGTCAACTTTAAAAGCAACCATATTCATAATGCTTCACATTCCCACTAAAGTTTTTTGACTGCTCATTGCTAGAGTCATGCACTGAGCCTTATTAATGTAGTACTACATTTGATATACCCTTGCAGAGGGTATACTCAGTTTCACTTAGACGTTTTCAATGTAGTGAAAAAGGTTTCTGAGAGCTCATAAATTATATATACATTCGAGTCTCAATAATTGGAAATTGCAAGAGGAACAGAGGTTTTACAAATTACGGGAGATTTCGAAATATTTTGAAATATTTATTTATTTTTTTTTTAATGGGACAGAAATTTTTACTAATTATTGACAATTCCGAATTAGAGGAGTTTGAATTATTCCGACTCGACTATATCAGTTGAAACAGGTCTACTGTATCATATATGTAGCTATTTGTAGCTATGAAAAATATTGAGATTTTGCCAGTGTATAAAATGTTCGTTGAGTTAAAGCAAAACTTTCATTCCTGCTGTTGTGTTTATTTAGGCAATTATTTTGGCATGTCATGGCATGGCATGGCCTGGCCTGCTATGGCATCTGTAGGCGTGTCACCAGTGTCATCAGAATATATATTCTAATTAGATTTTGCAATTACTCATGCATGAATGTGAATTGAGACGAAGCTTTTTTTATAGGTTTATTTATTTTTTTTTTCTTTTTTCTTTTTTTTATTAATAGTCATAAATTAAAATTCAATATTTGCTTGACATGCTAACAACAATAACTATGACAGCAACAACAAGAGCAACTGTCAATTATAATTAGAAATTATATCGCTTTCAATTTCATTACGATTGTCATTTAAGCGTCTAATGGAAGAAAAAAGTATGTATGTATATGTAGTACTTTAAGCGCATTATATGAAATATTTCTATGTTTACATTCAATTTAACAAATTCAAATACAAATAGAGACCTAAAAATGAAATGAAATTGTAAATGTGAATGTGAATGTGAATATGAATGTGCTCATACATATATAATAAATTTACAGGCGTGAAGTTCACAATTTGTAACAAAAATATTTGCACACATCAAAAAAAAAAAAAATGAAAAATGAAAAAAGAGAAAGAGAGACAGATATAGAGAGTGAGCACTGGGAGAGTAGCAGTTAAAAAAGCGGCAAAGAGTTTTCTGTTTGATGTTGTGCGGCGGCGGAAATTGCAAAATTGTAAAACGCCACTTTCCGGCCATTTGCATGGTCATCCAACCAGACCCAACAGGCAGGCACAGGCAACACAGATTGTTCGTCAGTTAGTCCAGCCAATGGCCTAGAGGCCTCTATACAATCATCTATATATGGGTGTATTTGTGTGTGATGTGTGTTGTGCGCTTCTGTTTGTGTTTGTTTGTTTGTTTGTTGGTTTGTTTGTTTTGCTGCGTATTCACTGACCAGGCGTTAATTGAATTATGTTTGCCGCCCAATTGAAGTTACAAGCGCTCGAACAACAACAGCAACAACAGCAACACACACAGAGAGAGAGAGAGAGCAATCCGTTCAAATCAATTACAGGAAGCAAGTCAAACGTCAAACTGACTCTGCGTGTCTTAATTTAGAAATTGAGTGAATCAATCAACACACAATGCAATATGAATAGAGAATTTTGAAAATGAGCATAAAGCATTAAGCAGCAGAAGTTCAAATTTGTGCAAGTTGAACGAGCCAAAGAGGATTAGAATATTGTGTAAAAGTAAACGAACATTTGCAGTGTCTCAAATATTTCAGTGTCTTGAAATATTTAACTATTTATATCCTGTAAGAAGGGTAAATAGGGTATATTACGATAGAAGTAAGCTTCGAAGACCACATACAATATATATTCCTGCTCAGCAGCAGCGTCGATGGGAACATGTAACTCTGTTTGTATGCATCATCCTGAATTTCTGGGACCACAAAAAGAGTCCCCAAAGCTATCAAAACGAGGTATTTTACGGTCGAGCATTGACTTGCTTGTTTTCATTTGTTATTTGCAGATTTCTTAACTCAAATTTATAATTTATAAGCAAGAGCAGTTTCGATTCTATCACGTTCTTCCCATCAAATAAATCTCCCTGCATTTCAGGTACTGTTCGGAAAATCTATCAAACTGCGTATCTCAAACTTTAGCAGTATGGATTGCTGCCTTTTCACTTATTTCCATCTGTTATTTGCAGATTTCTTGGAGCATTTTGATATATATTATTATAGTTAAGAAGCAACTGCAACATCAATAGAACCATGTGCCTCAGGATAATATAAAACATCCTGAATTTCAGGAACTGTTAAGTGAGTCTCCAATTATATAAAATAGGTATCTTACAGTCAAGCATACTTGACAATAGCTGCTTTCTCCATACGCATCATCATCCTAAATTTCAGGGACTGTAAAAAAATGTCTCCAAAACTACAGAACGGAGCATCTCACAGTCAAGCACACTCGACGACAGTTGCTCTCTTCAAACGCATCATCGTCCTGCATTTCAAAGACTGCAAAAAAAATGATCCCAAAGCCAACCGAGATTCTTACGGTCGAGTAGCTTATTTTTTCATTTGGTATTTGTGGATTTCGTATAGAAATTATAATTATAACTTAACATTTATAAGCAACAGCAGCTTCAATTGAACCATATTCCTTCTTTTATATGCATTATCCGGATATTTAGAGGTAAATTAAAAAACTTCTCCAAAGATAGCAAGTAAAGGTATTTTATAGTCAAGGACACTCGACTGCAAATTTCTTGCTAGTTATTTGTTACTTGCAAATTTGTCTAAACATTTATAATTACAAATAATGTTCATTTTATAATTTGCTTACATTTGTGTAAACATTGATAATATTGACAATGTAAATGCGTATAATAAAAGTTATTTCATTTCATTCCTTGAAGACAATTTAATTTAATATCAAACTTATGCAAGGTAATAAGACTATTTCCTGCTACAATTATGGCTTTATATACGAGTATGTGCATACATAAACAAGACTTTATATTATACATTTGCCATGCCATATATTGCGTAGACAATACTATGAAATGTCAATAGGACAGCATAAAATGACACGCCTCAAATGTGATGCTAAAAGTGAACAGTGCCATGAACTACAACAACAACAACAAGAACAACAACAACTACAACTACAACCCCAAATTACTAGTCAGCGTCAAGCAGTGTAACACAAAATGTATATAAAACAGTAAAACTTAATTTGCTGTTTATGCCAGAACCTAATGATAACTGTCGACAGTCGACAGTCGACAGTCGTCAGTTTGTCAGTCAGTCAAATGACGAACAGAGGACGACAGACGACGGACGTAGGACGATTCGTCGTAGTCTTAAACTTGGACTTGGACTTGTCGACGGCTCCGTTGAGGATTAATAAGCCAAGTTCGGGGGCGCTAATGAACTGTACGCTAAGCCCACAGAAATGAACTGACGAACAGCAAAATGAGCGGGCGATAGACCAACCATACATACATACAACGGGTCGTATGTGTGATGGCCGGCTTAAGCGACTATTTGACATTTTACGCATAGATATACATAGCCGCCATATATAACATATGTACGTATACATATGTCAAATAGTATGTGAAAAAGAAACGTAACATTTGCGCTGATTGCCAACAGCCCTAGGTTATTTTTGGTGGCTCCTGCTGATCCTGCTGCATATAAAATATAATGAAGAGAAATAACTTAAAGCGTCGTGAGCTATAAAATAAATGAGCTGGCAATGGGATATTTTGTGGTCCAAATGTTATGTTTGTGGCCAACACATGCGCTCACATTTAGTAAAATAAATATGTGTGTGTGTGTGTGTGTCTCTGTGTGTCTGTGTGTGTGTCTGCATTAGAAGTTCTACTATTTGTCCTTAAGGTTTGTGGGCAAAAATTTCTTAGTAATTTGCATTGCCAAAAACTTATTCTTGGACAAAAAAAAGTTGACAATCCTTTTTCTCATACGTTCATTTTTGGCTGGGGCCAAAAGTTTTATTTGGCTTATTTATTACGTCTTATATGACATTTTTGCTTATTTGCTTTGTGAAGGAAAAACACAATTTGCGGCCGCTGTAATGTCGCTAGGCATTCAGTGGGAATTCCATTTGGATGATAAATCAAAGACCCTTACGGTTTTTATTGGACTTGTTCGGGAATTTGTTTACGATACGGCGGCCCTAACAACAAATGTCATCAAATGACATTTGTATTTTTAGCGTAAAATTTCATAAATCAAAAGTTTTCTTGCCAACAACAAAAAAAAAAAAAAAAATAAAATAAAAAAAAAAATTATTTTCTTTGGCCAAAACTTTTTGATTGCCTTTTTGAGACATTGTTAGGATACTATATAGAATATATTTGTTTGGCAATGCTCATGTCCGAGAGACTACTTTGCATGCCATGCAGAACAACTTCAAAAGATACATAATATTTTCTTGTTGTTGTTGTTGTTGTTGTTGTTAATGTTAGCCTAAAAGTTATGATAGCTCACTTTTCATTTGGCCAAGTGTTTGCCTCCTACTACGCGCAGTATGATGCTGCGCCTATGCGTTGCCTGACTTTACTGATTGTCTAGCTCATAATTAAATAAATTTTCATTTAGCCTGTTGACACATTTGAGTGCTCATTAAACATTTAAATGATGCTTATTGTGGTCCATATAGTAAATCATGTATGCTTTGTTCTGAGCTCTATCTCTCTCTCTCTCTCTCTTTATCGCTGTGCACACTTTTGTAATTTATGCTCATTTCTCGATCTAATATTATGTTTAGAACGTAACTTGTTTAATTTCGACCACAATTTACGCAACAACAAGAAAACGCCAAAATTAAACCAATGCCATATTTTTTGTTTTGTTATATTTCGCGCATTTATTTCGATTTTATTACCAGACGATAGACAAGCGAAACAGTGAGCGCCACAACAAAAATACATATACATATATAACATCAACAATAAAATTTCACATGCCTCGAGGGAGATTCATTTAAATACTATAAATATATGTATGCATCAAATGCCACAGGCACATATACACACACACACTCGCACAAATATTCACGCACATAATTAAATTCTCTACTATGCCAAGTAGTAAAAATATTTTGTAAAATTACTATATAGTCTTCTTAGTCGACTTGTAAAATACACTTACAGACACTTGTATGAATGACATTCAAAATTTATATTTAATTTATTTTATTATTTCAATGACACTTCTGTTATTTATATTTTTATCTTGCTTGATCTTAAGATACCCAGTACACAGCTATATATTATATGTACTATTAAATCATCAGCTGATCTACAACTGCAGAAAATGACATAAGTTACAAATTTATTATTCGATCTCAAACAAAATTTGACAGTATTTCGTCTCTAATTTAAATTTAAATTATTATGCAAATATTTTTTTTATAGTTTTGTTTTTTATGCGCTATTTTATAGATTTATATTATATATCTGCAGACGGTGAAGGGCGAGACAATATCCAAAAATAATCATAATCTGCCTTGTCACAAAGCACTTTGTCTAAGCTTTAGCTCTTATAATCTCTAAAATCCATCTGCTTATATGTGCGGACCGACGTACAGACGGACATGTCAATTCAAGTTTGCTGTTCAGTAAGAATAATATTTATTGGATGTTACACTTCCCCCCTCCTTCCTTCTGTTTCCTAATAACACAAAATAATAATTGTACTTGAAAATCATTTAGGAATTTTACAGTGTAAAAATCTTTCATAATTGCTAGAATTGATTTTATATGCATATTTATCATATATATTTAATGTTTATTAATAAAATTCTCTATAAAATTAAAATGCAATTGTATTAAATTAGTCTAAAGTGTTCAACTCAATAGAAGTAATATGCATTTTGGCAAAATATCCTAAAATGATGCCATTAACTAAATGAATTCATAAAATAAACCATATACTCTTTGCGCTGAGAATAATGCAGAAATATAATTTATATGAGCAACGTTTTGCTCATTCCGCCCCTTTTTTTCACTCTCTGCAAACACATATTAAATATTTTTAGTATTTTAATACATGTTTATATGCACATCATAAAATATGTTCATCATGATTTTACATGCTTTTAATGAGCGCTCGACATCACAAATTAGATGTGTAATATGCGCTCCTCTCGTTTGTGCTAAATGAACAACTGAAATTTACAACACAATTAAGGAAAACCAAAAAAAGTGCGCTCATAATTTTGTTGAAATAAACTATAATAACGTAGTGCATACCATATAAGTATTAAATAAATACTAAATATATATATATATATATATATATATATATATATTTTTTTTTTTGAATGTCTATGACTACCTGTCTAAACTGTAGAATTTGGATTTAATTTGATAATTTTTTATGTGGCGTACATTAAGGTGTCTATTA
>JBAMBR010002624.1:0-29840 GCA_037044475.1 Zaprionus obscuricornis
CGGACAGACAGACAGACGGCCATGGCCAAATCGACTCTACTATTGCTCATGAGCAAGAATATATGAAGTCTGCTACGCCTCCTACTGACTGTTACGCACATTTGCACAAAGTTAATATACTCTTTTTTATACATATTTAATGTACAGGGTATAAAAACTAAAAAAGAGAATAAGAAGAAATCAAAACGAAAAACATTACGAACAAAGGGAAAAACTTTGCCAAAGCGAAGACACTTTTTGGGCGGCTCATACCCTTTTTCTAAATCAATTCTAATCGAATATTTTCCTCTGTGTTGTTTTGTTTAGTTTTGTTTATTTCCTGCAATCATTTTAGTAAAATTTTCGTTTGCCAAACATTAATGGACCATAATTTGAGCTTCCTGCATGCAAAAGTCGAAAAAAAGCGAAGTTATCATCTGCGGTCCGAAGATGTCATACCGTCCTGCAGTCGTTGATGAAAACTTTTGAAACAAGAACTCAATTTTCGGCAGATCGGTCCTGTGGCAGCTATATGATATAGTGCTCCGACCCTGCTGGTCTCGACTTATATACAGCCAATGGCTTAATATTGATTTTTATTGAGATAGCTTTAAAGCTGAAAGACTAGTTTGCGGTCAGACGGACATTCCTATTTGGATCCTGCTATCAACGCAGATCAGGAATATATATAAATTTGCTGGATCTGCCACGCTTCCTACGGGGCGTTAAAAGCTCCAGTCTAAGATTTATATACCCTCTGCAAGAGTAAAGAACCAAGAAGAACAACATCTAGAGAAATGTACAAGACTATATTTGTTGTTAAGCTAAATAATACACGATCTATATATACATATATATATATATATATATATATATATATATATATTTATATATATATTGCTCTCTTTAGTTTAATGCATAAGTTCGTAAAACTAATGCCAAGGAATGTTTAGTAAGCGGTTCTGAACCGTCAAAAGAGTAACAAGTGCTGCAAATTTATTGGCAGAGCAACGACATACTCAAAGAGTCCAGCTCCAGTTGCAGGCAATGAATGGAATTCAAAGCTAAACTCTGTTAAACTCTGCTAGCAGGAAGCTGATGCACTTTCTATACGTTTAGAGAAAGGGTATCATTAGTTTTTGAAGATATTAGACTGGAACATGCTCTTTAAAAATAATTAAGACTTTTTTTATAAGCCAAATTTAATTTCAGTTAATAATTAAAAACAAAAACTAACCAAAATGTTTGGTTTAATCATAAGCAAACTATTAGAATTTTATTGGTTAAATAAAAACTAAAACTAAATAATTATAGTAATGTCTAATATATTAATATACATATCTAATACTTGTGGTATAATGAAAGACAATTCAAGTTTCAATCTTGCATTGCTTTCAATGTATTTCTAGTTTGCTTTTTTAATGGTTTTCGCTGGCTATCAACATAACCATTTATCAAGTGTTACAGTATTTCTGGCTTTTTTCTGGGCGCAAACCTGTGCTAATGATAATTATGATATTGAAGTAGCACGTTGCACAAAGAAGCACACAACAAAGAGCATAGATCGTACAACCGGATGAACGGATAGTGCGACAACTGAACAACGTGGTACCTAGCGGGAACTGCTGCTGTGGTTACTGTTTCGGATGCTATTTAAATTGTTTTTGTTTACCAAACTAGCCAATTCGCTTAGCTAATTCATATTGGTATGCCATTTGTCTTTATCGCAGGCATCGTAGCGGTGAGAGAAGCAAAAATTTATTGATAGCAGTGAAAGGCAAGCGGAAAAGCTTTAGATGGCAAAATGATCTCCAAGTACTTCAAGTACTTGAACATAATTTATTTCTTTCATAATTTATGCTGACCCACATTTGCGATTAGCCTATCAGAAAACTAGAAATGGAAAGAGAAAGGGAGAGAGAGAGAGAGAGAGAGAGAGAGAGAGAGAGAGAGAGAGAGAGCGACTGAGATAGAGAGAAAACAAGCTATAAAAGCAGCGAAGTTGCCAAAGCGTTAATGACTTTTCATTAGAAACAGCAGCAGCTACAACGACAACAACAACAGCAGCAGCAGTAAATAAAATGGTGGAAAAATTTGCAATAATTAAAGCTTAGAAATGTTTTTTGGAAACCGTTTTGTGACTAATTTAACTAATAACGAAGCGTGTTCTTCGGTGATTAGAACTTACCCAAAAGAATTAAAAAGAGGAAGAACAACAACTTCAAGAACAACAAACTCACAACAAACAAGTAAGAAAGTTATAGTCGAGTGTGCTCGACTATATAATACTCGGTGCCCAAAGTGATATTATATATTTATTTTGCTCGTGCTGCGCACTCGCCAATTTTAAGTTAATATAAAAAAAAAAAAAATTTAAAAAAAAAAAATCGTCTCGGGAATCGAACCGCGGACCTCATGCACGCGAGTTCAACCCTCTAACCACTGAGCCACGCTCTTCACAATTGTGAGAAACACTGAAAAAATGTTGCCGTCGTTTGGGGTGAGAACAGCAAGCAAGCGTACGCCTCTCAACTTTTGAAATTTGAAATGTGTATAACTTCCATGTTTATTATCCGATCTGTACCAAATTTGTACACAACGTCCAGACAAACATATTCTAACTTTGTACCAAAATTCAGTTCTGTAGCTTGACTGGGTGTGGGTGAAGTGGTGTGTTCAAAATGGTTTTCATCGATTTGTGGAGGCGGAGGGGGGCGTGGCAAAATCCAAAATAAACTTGATCTGCCTGCAAACACTACAAACACTATCTCTTATAGTCTCCGAGATCTGTGTGTTCATACGGACGTACAGACGGACAGACGGACAGACGGACATGCTCCAATCGACTCGACTGTTGATCCTGAGTCAGAATATATATACTTTATGGGGTCGGCCACGCCTCCTTATGGGTGTTACATACATTTGCTCTTGTCACTAACCCAATATACTCTTGGTTCCCATAGGGCACCGAGTATAAAAACGGGCCACAAATTTAACGCTCATTACGCGCCTAGCTTGACGTGACCGAAGGCGACGATGAAACGTCCAACAATGATGACAAGCAAGATGATGACGACGACGATGACTTCGTGGGCAGCAAGGAAATTAGGCTCCACTTTTATGGCATATTCTTTGCTTTTTAGCTTCCCTTTCTTTCTCTGTGTCTCTTTGCTTCTCTCTCGCTCCCACTGTATCTCATTTTTGTCTCCCGTGCTCTATCTTTCAACATTGTTGAACTATTAGTAAGAATTGCTCTAAGCTGAGCACTTGAGCAAATTGCGGCTACAGTAGCAAACAATGTCTGCGGCATTTTGTATCTAAACGAAAAGTGAATTACTTGCCACATACGTTAAGACTGGGCACAGACCGCTAGCCAGCTTTTTGCCTTACCCAATAGCCCCTTCTTCTCTCAACCGATGATCCTAATGTGTGCCGTATTTTTGGGTCAGGTTGTGTACGCTGCTAATGAGACTCTGCTTTATTGAGTTATGATCGCTTATAAACAGTTACATGAATGAGTATTTATATATGTGCATTATGTTCTAAGTACTTATACTTTATGGACTTATATTGATGGACCACCCACGCTACATTTTTGGAAGCTATTAAACTGAACTGTAAAGTCGACGAGAAATTTGGATTACCTTTGGGGATTAAATGAGATGAAAAAACTCTGGAAATTAGTTTAACGACTATGATAATTTTAATTACAGTATCTGATGTATATCAGCTGTATATGTATATACAATAATTTAATAATTATATGAAATACATAAGAATTTACAAACATATTGAATATTTGATAACGATTCTTGCGCATGAGACATTATTATATCCTATATACCTTTGACTGCAGCAGATTTGAGAGAATTGCGAGGGAAGGGCTTTGGCATTTAAGGTTTTATATTAACTTGATTTATGTATGGCATACAGAAATCTTAATACCAAATATGGTGCCTTTAATTCTTGTAGCGTTGTTTAAATGTAGAAAGGGAGCGAAATTTGGTTAAACTTAAAATACTCATTTTTAAAACAATATTTCATAAAACTTTATACTTTATACGCTTCTATGCGATAGAGGCTATAAAAACAATATTACATATTGGTATATAAAGTTTATATGATCTGTTATTAATATTATATAATTCATTAGAACATTCGCATTCATCCACACTCATCTATATTTGGAATTGCGAAATAATTGTTATTGGACGCAGTCTCTGTGACTTCAGGCCTCAATAATTTGGAATATAGTCTAGTTTTGGATTTTACCTAAACAGAGACTGGTTAACATTTTAAAATTTATAGCTGACACAGTTAACATTTATGTATATTTGTTTCTGCCCGTTGCCGTTTGGCAATAGGACAGCACACAAGCAATTGACGCTGAGTCTATGGCATGAAATTGGCCCAAAGCGTGCCATGGCATGAATATAACATAAACTCTTAAGGCATTCCATATTTGGTGGCTATAACAGAACGCCCTGTCGCAGATTGCTTTAAATAGACGTACAGACAGCACTCTCAAAGAGAGCACACATAAGAAGTAAGTTGCAGCTGGAGTTATTCACGCAGTCTGCCTTGGGTAATGTTTCACCTGTTTCCCGTTCTCAAAAAAAGGGAGGTACAGTCGAGTATACTCGCCTGTAGGATACCTGGACCCTAAAAATTGAAATTTTCATAACTTTTATGTTTATGATTCGATTTGGACCAAACTTGCACATATGGTCTACATGTAGACACATACCTTTCAAATCGCTAAAAAAAAGTTAAGTGAAGTCTCTAGTTCTTATATTCGTCGAGATCAAGGTGTTCATACGGACAGACGGACATAGTCCAATCGAATGACTTTTGATGCTGAGCAAGAATATATGTATATAATATGGGGTCGGACACGGCTTCTTATGGGCGTTACCTACATTTGCTGGTGTCACAAAGTCATTACACATTATACTTAGTAATCTATGGGTACTGGGAATAAAAGATATAAAAACCAAAAAATATTTGTCACATACGAAAATTTCATTGGTATTTTGCGTTCCGGTCTTTATCAAACACTCTTTGACGTTGCATAACGCACGAGATTGAGTTCATGCTAACACGTAAAACTAACGTATACAGGGGCGGATTTTTGTTGTAGGCTTGGCATCTTTATGCAAATGGTTTTGTTACTCTTAATAGTTGCTGTAGGTATCTATAGAGACAGAAATATACCAAGACTAAGCAAAAAAAATAACACGCTATAGACGTGTCGATGCCGGTCAACCAACTGCCACATTGACGCCACAGCCCAACGCACAGTGGCAAGTGCAACATATATCTCCCAAAAAAAAAAACCAGACGGACATGCTTATTTGGATATTTCTTCTGTCAATGCTGATCTCTACTATATATACTTTAATGGGTCTACCACGCTAAAATTAATATACCCTTTTCATATACCCTTCCTTATGAATTTAGTTTGTAATATTTTATATGCATATAATTCTCTTTGAAATATTTACAATACTTACATAGACAATTTGTCAATTATCAATTAATATTTTTTCTTAAGTTTTCTTTCAGTTCTATTCCACTGTTCGCTGGTCAGTTGCGTGTACTGATCATTGCTGCGTGTTGCAAAATGTTGGCAAATGAGTCAGTCATTTGGTTGTTGTTTGCTTTGCAGTTGTTTGTTTTGTTTAGCATTTCGTCAATTTTGTTTCATTATGTTGCACACATGTCCTATGCACAATATTGACAACTAATTGTGCACAGATGGGATCAAATTTGCAACCACATAATCACAAAGATTCTCCCCGCGGCAATAGCGTTAGCGACCATGGCGGCATCTTCTGGCAAACGCCTGGAATTTCAATTAGAATGCCCCACAGGATGTCTGGCCCGTTCGCGGGCTAACAAGATTTTCATGTTAAGATTTGCACGTATCGTATCGTAGCGTATCGTATAGACGAGTAAAAGTTAACTATTTGAGGCATTTACCATCCGGCCCGAAAAGATCATTTTGTCTTTCTCTCTTTATGTCTCTTTCTCTATTACTCTATTGCAGTATCTTGCGTGCTCCCCCTCGATTGGCTTCTTCTGGTGGCAGTAAATTAAGTGCCTCAGCATCAAACTGTGAGCTGAGTTAGTTGCTAATTTTGCGCTTGAGTAAATTGTTGCGATCCAATCCGAATCCGAATGGCCCGTTTGCTGATTAGATTTTGTGAAAGGTGCGCCGCGTTAACGTTTGCGTTTTCATTTGCGTCTGCCATTGGGATGTTGCACCAAATTTGTCAAAAAGGGAGCGCACCACATGTTGGGCAGAGATAGCTACGGCAGTGATATCTATGGCGGAGGCACGTTTCGACTTGATGCGGCACTGCTCCCAGGGGGGCTGCACGCATGCTGCGTGCGTACTTTAACGGTAAACGTGACGCATTTTCGATCAGACTCCCACTGCCCCGGCAAATGCCAACAGCAGTAACTAACATGTCGCATCATTAGCTCTAGTTATCCGTTATTATTTTGCTGAATTTAACTTGAATTTAGTTTGAATTGTAACTTAATATTGGAAATGAAAATTGGATTTGGTTCTGTTATAACTTTTTATACTCGGTGCCCATTGGGTACCTAGAGTATATTGACTTTGTGACAGCAGCAAATGTATGTAACACCCAAAAGGATAAAAACCAAATCAACCAAATTGATAAAAACCATTTTGAACATACCACAGCACTCACACCCAGCCAAGCTACATGACTGAATTTTGTACAAAGTTAGAATATGTTTATCTGGACGTTGTGTGAAAATTTGGAACAGATCGGATGGAAGTTATACACATTTCAAATATACAGTTCTAACCCCACACACGTCAACAATATTTTAGTGTTTTTTCTTTCTCGCGCTTGAAAAGAGTGTGGCTCAGTGGTTAGAGGGTTGAACTTGCGAGTTGGTGATCCGCGGTTCGATTCTTGAAATGATTCTTAATTAATTAATGTTAATAAATATATATATGTTGCAATCAACTTAAAATCGGCGAGTGCGCAGCACGAGCTATATAAATATACAAATATAAATATAAATATATAATATATCTTTGGGCACCGGATATTATATAGTCGAGCATACTCGACTATAGCTTTCTTACTTGTTTTTTTTTGGTGTGATTTTCTTTATTTATTGGCACTAGGGCGTCACATTCCACTAACTGGCCAATTATTAGAATTATTTTCCAACTTACATAATTTTGTTTTTGGGCTCGTTGGGCATAGACAACTTACCTAAAAAAAGACAATGATAAGAAAAGAAACAATAGTTAGTTTTATGAGCTATGAAAATGTCAAATCATCTGTTTAAACTAATAAATAATACGTTTTTTTTTGTTTATAATGATATTTGTTTCGTCAAGTTTTAAGTTTTATTTGGTCAGATTTTATTCCAAAATATATGTTAGCAATCAGAAGCATAGGGTAATAAGAAGAGTCTCTGCTAATTATGATAGGTAATATGATAAAAATATATAACACTATATTAACTATATACTCGTATATAAACAAATAAACACTATCTCTGTATACATATTATTTTGAGCAGTAGAGGTTATATGTAGAACATATTTTCATTAAATTTACTGAGTATGTTTATATTTTTTAGCATGGCTTGAAAATGTTTTTATTGTAAGTCAGAAGTTGTTTTTATATTCGGTGCCCATTGGGTATGAAGAGTATATTGGGTTAGTGACAGCAGCAAAGTGCTTGTAGTATTTGCAGTCAGATCAAGTTTATTTTGTATTTTTGTCACGCTCCCCACCGCCTCCACAAATCGATGAAAACCATTTTGAATACACCACTTCACCCACACCCAGTCAAGCTACATGACTGATAGTTAGAATATGTTTATCTGGGCGTTGGGTAAAAATTTGGTACAGATAGGATTATTAACATGGAAGTTATACACATTTAAAATTCCAAAAGTTGAGAGGCGTCTCTATAGCGTACACTTGCCTACTGTTCGCACCCCATACACGACGGCAACATTAATTTAGTGTTTTTTCTTTTTCACACTTGTAAAGAATTGGGCACCGAGTATTAAATATTCGAACATACTCCACTATAGCTTTCTTACTTGTTAGTTTTTATAAAGTGCCTGAAATTGAATATTCTGCCTAAGTCTTTTGATTTTAATCATAGAATTGCAACTCATTTTAATCATAGAATTGCAACTACAATTTCGAAAGCGCCCCAAACCCTAACTGTAAGCGCCCCAAACCCTAAATGCACACAAATGCCACCCAACACGCCCCAATTTTAGGCCTATGACAGTTATGAACATATAACAACAAAGAGAGCACCAGAAATCACCACAACAACAACAAGTAAAGGAATTACAACGATTAGACTAGTAATAGAGGCGTGAAGAACTTAATACATGCAAAAGGTCAAACTGTCAGCGTATAAAACAGCACTTTTTATGTGCTGCCAAAGCGGTTAACAGTGCATAAATTTTTTAGTATACTGTGCAGTTGATAAGTAACACCCCATTTCGCCATCAATAAACTTAGCTGGCAAAGGAGCTTATGGCGAGGCTACATTTGAATAGAATTGAGTTAAGTTAAGTGAGAGCAATGTCCGTCTGTCTGCTATGAATATCGCTCGTCTGTGAGAGTATCTGTATTGGTTTGGTGTGTGTGTGTGGATCGTTGAATTATTAATAAACAAGTCACAGTTAAGCAACTTAAAATAACAGTTTACAATTAGTTTGGTCGGCATAGAACTTTCAACTATCGCTGGCAAACACACACATATATTTATATATGAGTGTATATTTTTCGATATACATATATAAATCTGAGTGTAGGCGTGTCACATAATGTGGCTCAAGTCCTGCTGACTGGACGATGTGCGGTAACACGTCCCATTCTCTACGATAGCAGCAACAATAGGAAAACAACAGTAATATCAACAAGAACTGCAGTGCCAGTTAACGAGTGACAAGTGGGCGTGTATAATGCTTCCGCTTCCCCGAAAAAGACAAACACAAATGAAACTCGCGATGCTGGGCATTAATTGCATATTTACATAAGAGGTGTGTTCAAAAAGTAAGGTGTAAGGTTCAAATTTCGCGGGCAACATATTTTGGATTATCGATTTTTTTGTTTTATTATGTTGGTACACTCTTCCCTAACATCTGTACCAAGTTTCAGTTGAATCCATATCGAAAAATATCAAAGAATTTGCATCAAATTTTGTGTAAAGACTAAAATCAAGTGCTCCGAAACACTTGAATACCGAAAAACGCACAGCAGCCCGAAGATCTGTGACCAGTTAAGCTGGCGATTGTCACAGGCGCCCCAACTGAATCACAACCAGCTTAGATAGCAATCATAGTCAGCTTCAGTTGGAGATTCAGCTTCAGCCTCCCTGCCAGCAGTGTGTCAAAGCGTCGAGTCGAGTCGAGCGAGTGTGGCATTAGAATGTGTGTTTGGAATTTTTTCTGAAGCTACACGCTACAATTTTCATGTTCGATGTGAAGTCGCGAACTGTAAGCGAGCCGAGCAGCTGCCAACCTTTCTTGACTTACATCTGGAAACGAGCCCGTTGCTTGTTGCCCATGCCCGATGTCTACTCCCAAGTATCCCCATCCTCCCTCCATTTCCCGTTTTTTTTGTCTCGTGTTTGGTTCTTCTGGCAATTCTACAATAATTATAGACTTTGAATTGTGCTTAACACGCAACGTCGACAACGACTGAAACTGCAACAGCAACGGCAATAGCAACAACAACGGCGTCAGCGGCAGCAATTGCGAGAACAACAGCAACAGCGACGAATGCGCTTTCACGTTCCCGGGAATTTTTCGGTGGTTGTTGTTGTTGTGATTGCATTGAAGTTTATTTGCTGCAGAGGTCAAATATTTGATTATCGCAACCGGCTGCAGCGAGTGTGAAAAATTTGTTGGGAAATTATGGCGCAACAATTGGAGCTCATGCCATATTCGACAGAGAGCATTAGAGAGAGAGATAGAGGGATAGAGAGAGCGAAAGAACAAGAGAGAAAGAGGGAGAAGGAGAAAGAGAAAGAGAACGAAAGATTCTCGGATAAAATTAGTCCTTCCTCGTCGAAGTCGTTTAGCGGCAATTTATTAGCTCAAAGTAAAAGGTTCGTTCTGGACAGTTGGAAATTATTGGCACTTGGACTGCGATCATAGAACATTAAGTGAGACAACAGGGCAACAGGGTTCAAGAAATACAATCTAAAGTTGCGACATTTGATTGCTCTTTGAAAGTTAAGAGTTGCAAAAATCTACTATGGGAAATAAAATAAGAAAATACAATATACAACATACAAAAATACAGTATCTACTAAAAATTAATTTTTTCTTACATTTTAAGCAATACAATAAAATAAAAAAATATATAAAATTATAGAAAAAAATTCTATGTGTCATAGTTTTGTATTTTTCATCTTGTATTCTACTGTTCTTTTTTTTGGCATATTAAAGCAAATGACATATTCAAAAGACTCTCAAAAAGCTGCCAGTGTATTGTACAAAAAAGAAAAGCTGTCAATAAAATAAATAATAATGCTGCATAAATATGTTGAGCTTGCTTTGGCAAATCTTCGATTCTCGCTTGGGTTCAGACTGGGGCGAATGATAATGATATTTGGCATTTGGACAAGAAGAGGAAATGAAATGACTAGATGAAGGCAGATGGGAAACTGTCGAAGAGAATGAAAGGGTGCCACAAAAGAAATGGCGCAACGTTTGTTCTTATAGTCATGTTGCTGCTGCTTTTGCCAATGTTTTTGCTAATATTGCTGCAATTGTTGTTGTTGTTACTGCAATGACTCGTCGCAACGTTTTGGCACTATTAACCTACTCTGTAACACCACGAGATGAGAATGTTGACGATGACTGAGTCTGAGACTAAAACGGAGATGCAAATGGAGACTAAAGTTGTTGCTATACCACAGATGAGACACTGACTGGGACATGGCCACCGACAGTGGCTCCACTTTTTGGTGTGACTTTGAATAAATGTTGTAAGAAAGGAAAGGCAGCGACAGCCACAAATCAGTTGGCATAACTGTAAACGTATCTAATAATATAAATCCAGCGCTACTCATGAGCTGTGCTAATTGCCAAGCCATAGACTTACCATAGACTCAGACTCTTACTCTCACATAAACGTTGATCCAACTAAAGTATTTGCATTTTAAAAAGCCAAAACTTTATGGCCGACTGATTTATTGAGCCAAATGAGCACTTGACACGCAATTCAACGTTAACGTTCCACAAACTGCACTGTAAAACAGCAATCCGAAAAGCTCATCGTATCCAATGTAAATGAACATTGAAAGTATACCTTATTGCCCCGAAAGGCAGAGGTGCCGTATACGTTGACCTTGACCAGGTCTGGTTTAGCCAGACCTAAAATACAAAAAAAAACCTATATACAAAAAAAAAAAGAAAAAAAATACATAAGTTGGCCGGTCTCTAAGTTGCGACATTATGTCATCAAAAGACTAAATGAATATTTTTTTGTTGTAGGTTTTTGCATATGAAAGGCAACTTTTGTGTTGTAAGTTTACGTTAGTTCGTTAGCGTTAGCATCCATTAGTTTACATACTTTGTTTGTTAGGCTGTTTAGTTGTCTGTTAGTCGATAGACTTCTGTTGATTACAATAAGAATGTGTGACCTATTTTATTTGTATAACCTTACAAGGCTAAATTAATTTTGCCCAAATGTTAGGAACGGACAAAATATCAATTTGATTTGGAGTAAATTTGATTGTCAGCTTCAAATTTACCGTCATAGATGCGTTTTATGTACATAAGTCGGAATGGACTTATGTATACGTATTATGTATGTTGCGGTTATCAGAAATTGCAAATTAAGTATTAGTATGAAAAACTCTTTTATTTTTTCAAAGCAATGACAATAAAACTAAGACGATTTAAGTTGAGCAATTATTTATCTTAACATTTTCGGAGCTTTAATCATCATAGCATGAAAGGGTATAAAATCTTCGGCATGACGAAGATAACTTTCCTTTTTCTGGATTTCTTTTGATTCTCTAAAATATTCTGTATTCAACATGTTTTTGTACGAGAGTTTGTCTATTTTTTTTTATTGTTTTGGCGATATATATCTTTGATGTCATCTTGTTTTATTGTATTTCACAATTTGATTGTTTCTTATGAATATTATATTTGTATTTTCAAGGTTATCGATAGATAGAATGCTCGGCACTGGACACACTTTCTGGAGTGAAATTAATTTTAATTAATTAATTTAAATGACATATGAAGGTGCACGCATATAAAAGAATTCATAGAAATTAACTTTCTGCAGAATATTTATCAATGAATTCATTTTGCTTTCCACAGACAATTATTTTTAAAACAAAACAAAAAAACAACAAAAATATGCGAAAATGAAATATATTTAAGTTCTAAAGAGCTTAAGCAAGATTTGCTTAATATTGAATTTCAAATCTGATAAGCCGCATTTTGTTTTACCCCAAGCAATTTCAATTCCTTTAATAAAAATTTTTACCTCCTAACTACGTTAACTCTCACACTTAATGGTTTCAATTTATGAGATAATGCCCACCTGTGTCCCACTAATTCATAACCTCCTTCGATTTATTCAGTGCCCTACCCAAAAAAATAAAACCAAAAAAAACAAGTAAGAAAGTTATAGTCGAGTGTGCTCGACTATATAATACTCGGTGCCCAAAGTTATATTATATATTTATTTAGCTCGTGCTATGCACTTGCCAATTTTAAGTTAGGAGAATCTCGAGAATCGAACCGTGGACCTCATTGCACTCGAGTTCAAGCCTCTAACCACTGAGCCACGCTCTTTACAAGTGTGAGAACAGCAAGCAAGCGTACGCCTCTCAACTTTTGGAATTTGAAATGTGTATAACTTCCATGTTTATTATCCGATCTGTACCAAATTTACACAACGTCCAGATAAACATATTCTAACTTTGTACCAAAATTCAATCCTGTAGCCTGGCTGGGTTTGCTTAAAATCATTTTTATCGATTTGTGGAGGCGGAGGGGGCGTGGCAAAAATCCAAAATAAACTTGATCTGCCTGCAAACACTACAAACACTTTGCAAAAAAAATGAAGTCTCTAGATCTGTGTGTTGATATGGACGTACAGACGGACAGAAGGTCAGACGGACATGCTCCAATCGACTCGGCTGTTGATCCTGAGTCAGAATATATATACTCTATGGGGTCGGCCACGCCTCCTTATGGGTGTTACATACATTTGCTCTTGTCACTAACCCAATATACTCTTGGTACCCAATGGGCACCGAGTATAATAAGGAAACCCTAACGGCAAAGGCGCAGTCAGTCAATTCAATAACTGTACTCCGCGTGCACATATTTACTATGATTATTATTATTACAACAATTACAACAACAAGAGAGTTGAACATAAGCAATAAATTTACGCGCAAAAAAAGGAATAATTTCGGCAACGAACAACAACAGTAATAATAATAATAACAACGGAAAAAGCAACAACACATTTGTGCTGTAAAGACAAAATCAACATAAAAATAAGTAAGAAAGTTATAGTCGAGTGTGCTCGACTATATAATACTCGGTGCCCAAAGTTATATTATATATTTATTTAGCTCGTGCTGCGCACTCGCCAATTTTAAGTTAATTAAAAAAAAAAATTTAAAAAAAAAAAAATCGTCTCGAGAAACGAACCGCGAACCTCATCCTCATATGCACGCGTGTTCAACCCTCTAACCACTGAGCCACACTCTTCACAAGTGTGAGAAACACTGAGTAAATGTTGTCGTGTGTGGGGTGAGAACAGCAAGCAAGCGTACGCTACCAGTCCTGTAGCTTGGCTGGGTGTGCTCAAAATTGTTTTTATCGATTTGTGGAGGCGGTGGGGGGCGTGACAAAAATCCAAAACAAACTTGATCTGCCTGCAAACACTACAAACATGAATGAAGTCTCTAGCTCTTATAGTCACCGAGATTTGTGTGTTCATACGGACGTACATACGGACAGACGGACATGCTCCAATCGACTCGGCTGTTGATCCTGAATCAGAAAATATATACTTTATGGGGTCGGCCACGCCTCCTTATGGGTGCTACATACATTTGCTGCTGTCCCTAACCCAATATACTCTTGCTACCCAATGGGCACCGAGTATAACAAGTAAGAAAGCTATAGTCGAGTACGCTCGACTATATAATACTCGGTGCCCAAAGATATATATATTATAGAGACGCCTCTAAAATTTTGGTATTTGATGTTAATTATCCGATCTGTACCAAATTTTTACACAACGTCCAGATAAACATATTCTAGTCTCCGAGATCTGTGTATTCTTACGAACGTACAGACGGACATGGTCCAATCGACTCGGCTATTCATCCTGAGTCGGAATATATATACTTTATGGGGTCGGCCACGCCTCCTTATGGGTGTTACATACATTTGCTGCTGTCACAAAGTCAATATACTCTTGGTACCCAATGGGCACCGAGTATAAAAAACAA
Source organism: Zaprionus obscuricornis (assembly GCA_037044475.1). NCBI lineage: Eukaryota > Metazoa > Arthropoda > Insecta > Diptera > Drosophilidae > Zaprionus > Zaprionus obscuricornis. The sequence goes on from JBAMBR010002624.1 coordinate 14,508, forward strand.
AGTTGCAAGATAAAACAAGTTGCAAGATAGAAAAAAATGTGCAAAAGTAAACAACCATTTGTTCTCACAACATTTTTACGCCAATTCACAAAAAAGCAAACGAAGACAAAAATAACAGCAACAGAAAGACTAACAACAAAAATGACTTAGAAACAGCGTCAATCTGCGGCTCCCATTCATGAGCTAACGCTCGAGGAGCTGCAATCGAAATGATCCAAACGATCCGACGTTCCAATAGTTCGATGAGCAGCAGGAGGCAGGAGGCATGCAGACGGCCCACACACAAACTCGCAGACTGGCAGCCAAACGAGCCAGCGAATGGCAACTACAATAACAACAAAAAGTAGCAGAAACATCAACATCAACAACAACAACAGCTACAACGTAAATGAAATAAAATTGAATTGTGTGTTTGACTGTGCAGAAGTTGTTGGTTTCGTTGATATGATTGTTGTTTCTGTTGTTATTGTTGTTGTTGTTGTTGTTGGCTTCACGATGTCGGTACCGTCGTCGCAGCCGTTACTGCCGTTGAGGCCAAGTTTAAGGTCTTCCTGCTGCCAGCTGGCAGCTTTGCAGTTGATATCGTTGTTGCTGTTGTTGTTGTTTTTGTGGCTGTTATTGTTGTTATCTTAACTGTTTTCACTCGCCTCGTGTGTGCAGCATGTGGGCTGTTTCTGTTACTCTTCCTCTTGTTTGCTGCAGCACACGTCGCACCGCTGCCAACTCTACTGTTGGCTTCCTACAGCAACAAGTGACCTGTGTTCGTGCTACCTTTTGCATACACTTCTGAACAAAGCATATTACCTACTTTATAAAGCTTGTAATGAAATGAGATTGTTTTACGAAATTATCCATATACTCTTATATATATGTACACTATATATATTTGTACATTTAGATTTATTGTATGCAAATATTTATTCATAGCTTAGATGAAAATTATATCATTCGTAACTTATCCATGATTGTCTTAATAGTTTTATTTCAACATTTCAATTGGTTTTTTTCTTAAGCTTTTAAGATAATCGAATTAATATAATTTCAATTTTCAAGTTTAAACTTGTTAATAATATTAATACTTTTACATTTGTATTTGTAAGTGTATCGAAGCATCGGTTTTTCTATAAAGAACACTATACTAATTCTTGTTATCTATTGTTGTTAGCTGATCACCAGCTATCTGGACAAAAAAAAAAAGAATTAGAAATGAAAAGAATAAAACAAGACAAAACAAAACAAGTAAGAAAGCTATAGTCGAGTATGCTCGACTATATAATACCCGGTGCCCAAAGAATTGAAAGTTTTTGACCGAATTCGCACATAATTGTAATTTCTAAGTATTCCAAAATTGCTAATTAGGTCATTAATAAAATATTTAGAAACCTCGTGGTACGCACTCATCAATTTTAAGTTAATTATATTATATAAATTTATACATTATATATATATTTTGCACTCGCCATTTTTAAGTTAATTCCAACATATATATATTTATTAACATTAACACATTTTCGTAAAATAATTAAGAATTATACATTTTATTATATTTACTGAGCCACACTCTCTACAAGATTGAGAAAGAAAAAAAAAACACAAAAATATTTTTCCCGTGTGTGGGGTTAGAACCGTACGCCAGAGAGACGCTCTCAAATTTTGAATTGTGTATAACTTCCATGTTAATTATCCGATCTGTACCAAATATTTACACAACGGTCAGGCAAACATATTCTTACTTTGTACCAAAATTCAGTCATGTAGCGTGGCTGGGTGTGGGTGCCGTGATGTGTTCAAAATGGGCTTATCGAGTACTTTGTTTATACAAGTACTTTGCAATACAAGTACTTTGAAGTCTCTAGCTTTTGTAGTCACCGAGATCTGTGTGTTCATACTGACGTACAGACGGACATGGTTCAGTCGACTCGGCTATTGATACTGAGTCAGAATATATATACTTTATGGGGTCAGCCACGCCTCCTTATGGGTGTTACATACATTTGCTGGTGTCACAAAGTTAATATACCCATGGTACCCAATGGGCACCGGGTATAAACGGACAAACTTAAAACTGAAAAACTTCAACGATTCCAGTTGAAGCTTGCGCATGTTGTACGCAATTCTTGTAGAAACTGCAACTCTAAGTGCACTTGCCCCTCACAAATCACAGCATGCTGCAATTGCATTCACCTGAAGCTGGGAACGGAGTATTCGGCTATCGGACCATCGGACTTTGAGCTGCTATGTGTAACAGATTTAGTCAAATGTTCTTAACGGTTAAAATGGGTTTGGATTTTCTCTTGGGTTTCTCACTAGTAATAGCAGATTCGTTACTAGATGTAGACAAGCAAACACAGAGGCGGAGATGGACGCAGAGTCACAGTTAGAGTCAGAGGCAGAAGCAGAGGCCGGGCAACTTAGCTTAGGGCGCTTCTAGTCGATGTATTTTGTTGTTTGAATAATATTATTATTATTATTTATATTATTATTCTTATTTGTATGTAGTTTTCTTTCATCTTGAAGACAGTAAAGATGAGTTGAATTTACTTCGACGTTGTAGGTTGCGTATGCGCAATATTATTATAACTGTGAGGCGTTATCGTTTGTGGTCAGGGACCAACCCAAAAACCGAAACCAGACCAATTGGTTTAGTTAGTGAAATGTGGGTGTGCGACCAGATTGTGTGTGTTTTTGTGTGTTTTTGTCGTGTAAGTTCTGCAACGAGGCGTACACTTTAATTATAATTTCTCTTTGGGTCAAAGAAAAGACGAGGTAAAGTCGAATACTTGCACTTTTATTTTTTTTGGTCATCCCTTATATAACTTGATACGCTACAATACAATTAAGTAATCAGCTACATTATATATGGTATAAGTATTTATTATATATTATAGTTATAGTAACCGACAAAAAAAATGTATATATAGATATATAATAATATATAAATATATGTATATACAACAATATACAGTTTTTAATTACAGATGAAAAAGTGAGAGTGTTGAGACGAGCTCATTAAAATTAAAGTCGCGCTCTGAAGATTGCACTCACGGCGGTGATGTAAAATAAAAAAAAATTTAACTTAAACCTAATTTGAAACGCTTCCCAATAACTATAAATTATAATTATAATATTATTTAGTGTTCGAGCTATACGAGTTTTCAACTATACAGATTTGTCATTAGATAACCTTATATGCAGCTCTATACACGATTACGTGACAAATGACGTGCTAAATATCATTTACAAAAAGTAAATGTAACGAGCAGCAAAATTGATGAGTGTTATCGAAACTACTTTTTTCTGTCTTAAATTATATAAATTTCTGGTAATTTTAAATTATATTTTGAAAGATTATTAGCTGGAAAGCATGCAATAATTAATTAAATTGATTTGCTTTTTTTTAAGGAGAGTTATAAAACATAGTAAAATTTAGTTACTATGCAACATATGTGTACTATATTATACTATATTCGATAAATGCGTATTGAAATATGCGGAAAAATTTGTTTTATCTCTATTGATTTATTTTATTTCCTGCTTTTGCTTCCAATAGAGCAACCTGATCCACTCATATTCCGACACTTGAAAAATAAGAAATAATAAAAGAAACTAAATTTGATTTTATCTGAGCACATTTGATTAGCACGTAAATGTATTCAAGTTGTTGTTTCTCTTCTTCTTCTTTTGGTTTTTGTTATTGCTTGAATAAAACTACAGACATAAAAATTTTTTCATAAATATTTATAAATCATTGCGCTTATGATGGTCTTCGCGTCTGCTTGGCCAATAAAAATGCTGTCATACACTTGCAGATTAAAACAACAGATTTTTCATACAATAACTCAATTTTCCAATTTTTTAGTTCCAATGATAGCAAATGGACAGTCGGCCACACTGACCGACGGATCGAAGTCCTTATTTGAATTCTACACATATGTATATAATTACTTTTTGCAGTTTGCCATGCCTCTTTTTGGGCTTTACAAACTGTTGAGCCAAATTTATATACCCTCTGTTAGGGTATACAAGTGACTAAAAGTTAAAATACAAAACAAAAACCGGCTAAACTTATGAAGCTGTAAATTGCCCGGGGATCACTGAATGCAACAACAATCACAATAACAACAAAAATGCTTACACCAAAAGATATACATACAAATCAAATATGAAACTAGTTTCCGATCGAATCAAACTTAAAACGTGTTTAATGCAAAACGAGAAATACAACAACACAATAATAATGACAAAAATCTATTTTATATATAATGAGAAACAAAATATGATGTAAATTAAAACTCTTGATATTAATAAATATACTTATATGAAAATTTGGCGAAACGCCAGACGTCGTTGGGCTTAACCTTCAAATTTACGCACACACCACACCAACAGATTGCTAAAATGCGGCCAAATTGCATTTTGTTGGCATGAATGAGATTCCAAATTAAATTTCATGTAGATAAAATCAAACATAAAATAATTATTAAACAAGTAAGAAAGCTATAGTCGAGTATGCTCGACTATTTAATACTCGGTGCCCAACTCTTTACAAGTGTGAAAAAGAAAAAACAATAAGTTAATGTTGCCGTCGTGTATGGGGTGAGAACAGCAGGCAAGCGTACGCTATAGAGACGCCTCTCAACTTTTGGAATTTGAAATGTGTATAACTTCCATGTTAATTATCCGATCTGTACCAAATTTACACAACGCCTAGACAAACATATTCTAACTATGTACCAAAATCAGTCATGTAGCTTGACTGGGTGTGGGTGAAGTGGTGTGTTCAAAATGGTTTTCATCGATTTGTGGAGGCGGTGGGGTGCGTGGCAAAAATCCAAAATAAACTTGATCTGCCTGCAAAAGCTACAAACACTTTGCAAAAAAAATGAAGTCTCTAGCTCTTATAGTCTCCGAGATCTGTGTGTTCATACGGACGTACAGACGGACAGACGGACATGGTCCAATCGACTCGGCTGTTGATCCTGAGTCAGAATATATATACTTTATGGGGTCGGCCACGCCTCCTTATGGGTGTTACATACATTTGCTGCTGTCACTAACCCAATATACTCTTGGTACCCAATAGGGCACCGAGTATAAAAACAAGTAGGGAAGGCTACAGTCGTGTGCACCCGACAGTAAAATACCCAGCACCCTTGAATAAAATATAACTGTACTTATGCTATGTACCGAAAAAAACTGTCTCGAGCTACGCGCTTGCCCTCTCTTGCTCGCACTCGCATCGCTTGCTTATACTGACCTGATCTTCCGTTTGTATGTGTGTGTGCTTTTATACACATATATGAAAGCATTGCGTTGACAGCTACAGCTCAGCTGACGCCCAACTGATTTAACCGCGAAAATGAATTGTTTGATAACTTCTTAATCAATCGATACCATTTCAGGACTGTTTTATATTGATGCTTAAATGTTCCTTCCAAATTGCAAGTCTCTAGTGCTTGTAGAAGCTGAGATATTAGAAGCGTCAAATTGTTTTGGGCGTATTGTGGGCGAACGGGGCGTGGCATCTAAAGTTTGAAATAAACTCGATCATAGTACGCTATATAGGAACCTACATACCAAATTTGGTGTCTCTAGCTCTTATAGTTTAGAAGTTCTTTGCGTTCAAACAGACAGACGGACATGGCCAAATCGACTCGGCTATTGCTCCTGAGCAAGAATATATATATACTTTATGGGGTCTGCCACGCCTCCTTCTGCCTGTTACGCACATTTGCACAAACTTAATATACCCTTTTTTACCCATTTTCAATGGGTACAGGGTATAAAAAGAGTTAAGTTTATAAACGAACTAGGCTAATCTATTGAAGTGATCTCGTATTAATCTTAAATATAAATTTTGCTTACATATCAAAAGCCTTGGCATTTGCCATTTTATATTATCGTATATGTAAAGATCGACTATTAAAGTACATACAGTCTATGATTGTCGTCTAAGTCTTTTGTTTTGCTTTGTTTGTTTTGTTGATCATTTGTACCAAGCATGCTTACAGATTCAGTAGATAGAGCTCCCTGCTTCTCGCTGCTCAACTTTCCAACTGTTGTTAGCAGCTCGTAATGCTCGTAAATTTCAAGCAAAAGAAAATAATGTTTGTGTTTTTAACTTACTTACAAAGTTAAAGTTGGCAAAGAAAGTAGACAAAAAAAAAAAAAAAAGATAAGTTTCTTAAAACGCATTTGCATGCGTTGAGCATTTCTTAATCTTTTTAGATGCGCAAAATTTGTTGTATGTACTTAATTCTTCTAGCGCATCATGTTTAGAATATCTAAATAGTAAAATCTACACTTGTTGTGGTACAATGTACAATATATAACAAAACTGAATGTGGTTCATTTGGTCACTGGGACAAGTTTACAAAGCTCCAATCTTCAGTGTTGTCTACACTTCAGTCTTCTGTCTTCAGTCTTCCGTCCTTAATGCTGTCTCCCTCAGAAGTGTAATTCGTGTGTAGGGCAGACCGACCGCAAATTGAAAAGGCAGCGCGTGCTCCGCAAATGGCAAATAACAAATTACCTAGACCGGCAACAACAACGAGAGCAGCAAAAGCAACAACAACAAACAATTCACCTCGCTGTTACTTTTGTTGTTGCTTCTGCTGCTGCTTTTGGCATGCAAATTGCGCGCCAGACGCCCACGCAGCAACAACACTAATACTTTCAACTACAACGCTTCATTCTGTACGGAAAACTTGACTTCATCTATTGTTGTTGTAGGGCACCCGAAGCCAACAATTGTGCCGCCTTTTTGGCATACAAAACAAAAAAAATACAAAAAATAAAAAGCAACAACACATGCAAAATGTTTGCCGGAACTGTCGTTGAGTGGCTCTTGGCAACTGCCTAACTTTTTGCCACGTTAGTGGGGGAAGGTAAAACCGCCTTGAAAACAGCAAAGGTGAAAGCAAAAGTTTTGTTCTATTTGTTTCACTTGAATAACACGAATTTACTCTGCGTGCCCGTCACTGCAATTGTCGTTGTTTTACCTTTTCTCTTTTGCTGCCATTCATGAGGATTGGCTACTATTTTTTTCTTTTATTGCTGAAAGGGTCGCAAAAACAAAAACTTTGAAACCTTTGAACAAACTCTAAAGGAAAGTGGGGTAGCAGCTGTTATTAGTGAGGATTAACAGCTGTTGCAGTAAGCAGATCTTTGAAAGTTATGACTATACAACATTTTAATCGATATTGTTTGGCATCGAACTTAATATTCAACTGAAAAAAATTGTCCTTGTCCAAGTTATTAATTTTTTCTTTTTTATTTTTACTGTTTTGCTGTTCTTTAAACACATATTGTGCAGTGATATTTCCCGTCGCTGTTTATAGGCATATCCAATGTGATTACCAAGCCATTTAATTGGCAATTAATTTGCTGACCGGTCCATATAGTATCGTGAGACTTGAGCGTTAATCAGCTGGTCTTTCCGCTAAGAAAGTTACTCAACGGTAAGAAATACACAGAGAGAGATAGTAAGAGAAAGAGAGAGAGTGGAGAAGAGCACGCCATTCGTCTCTGCTGAGTGAGATTCATGTTGTTTAAAATTGTGTACTTTCATATTTTCAAAATATGTACATAAAATATGAAAAATCATAAGCTTTTGTGTGTGGTAATAAAACTTATGAGTGGCACCCGCAATCACCGCGCCTCTTTTCATCGCCCCAAACACACCAAACACTTTCATTTGCTGTTGACAGACATCTTCGTCAAGTGGACAAAGATAATTGCAGACAGAGAAATAAATAGTGATGGAGGCAGATACAGAAACAGAGGCAGAGACAGACACGTCGATGATGATGTAGTTGATGAATATTGTGAAGCTGCAGTGAAGAAGGTAGCAGTGTGACAAGGTGGATAGGCTAGGGGACCCATATGTTGCTGAAGCTGTTTGCTTTGTTTGTTCATCAACGTCATCATCAGCGTCAAACACAGCATCCAACCGGATAGTTGCATAGTTGTATGCTTTGGTTGACTGAGTCGACTTGGTTACCTGACGCCGGCGCTGGCCCCACGGCTATAGCCGGTCCACAAGCCAGAGACAAGAAATTTCACTTTTAATAAAATACAAAAATAGGAAAAAAAATACTCGTCAGTATATATTTTTTTTTTTTTTTTGCCAAACAGAAATTATGAACATGTGGGATTTTCAATGTTGTTATTGGATAAAACCCGTTGCATATTTTACAAGCTTTTGCATATTTCCATTTCGATTTTTCTTTTCTTCGAGGCCACAACCAGCGGGTGCAGCCACAGGCTTAATAAGCTACAGCAGCCAGGAAACGTTGCAGAAGCAAATTCGACATGGAAATAAGTGGAAATACAGATAAAACGACTAACGAAAGATGAGTTTGCCTGATTTAGGCGCAGCAACAGCGACGGCGGTAGCGTCGATTTACAAAAATAGCTATGTTTAATCGGATAACACTTTTTTGCGCTATACATTTATGTAATCTGCAAGTCAGAAAAGTGATATTATACAATTGTTTTGTAATTGGCAGCTAAATTAAATTGAATTGTTGATAATCAATCAACAGAGAAATTGAAGATTGTTACTTCTTCAAATAAAAGCAAAACTAAAATTAAATTGATATTTAATGCATTTCTTACTATATTTTACTTATTTTTTAATAACAATTTATAATTAATTTAATTAAATAATAATAATAAATAATTAATATAGTAAAATATTCTAATAATAAATAATTTAATAATAAGTGAATAATATAAATCTATTTAAATAAAAATTATAATTTTAATTATAGATTTAATTGGCACCCAAATGCATAAAATACATATTTATAATATAATAATAATAAATAAAGCAAATATTTCCAAACATTAAATTAGTATAGTAATAAAATACATCAGTACAAATGATAAATGAATAATGAAGCCGGTAAGGGCAAATAAAAATTAAAATCATTATAATTTGAGTAATTATTTAAAACAAACAAAACCTTAGTTATGATATCTGTATTGATGAATAACCCTAGCTATAGAAAGACTAGACTAGACTATAATAGGCAATGTGACCATGGTCTAAAGTAACAGTTATAGAACTTAGTCTTACTCAATTTGCCATAGACTATGGTTTATGGAAATTAAACTAAAAGTCAAGTTACCATCAGCTCTAGTTGTTGTTGAAGTTGTTGTTGTTACGTCTCAAATGATTGCATGATTGAACCGACAAATTGAACAATTGATGCATTAAAGTAATTTTGATTACATGACAAACCAGTCTCGACAAAAAACTTAATAAGCATACATAGGTGGATGCCAAAGTCAACTCAATACCAAAGAGGAGGTTGGCCAACAGCAGTTGATAGCTCAGTGCACACACACACTTATACATAGTCACATACACACTTGTGACTTTTACTTTCCAAATTCAAATTACTTGACAATTATTGTTTGTTATAAAATAATTGACACGAAGGGAGGGTAGGCAGAGTTTAAAGGAACCTGACACTGTGGAGACGTTGCACACGCAAATACCTATATACATATGTACTCAGTGATATATTCAAGTTATTTCAGTCTGTATTTTGTGAGTCTGCGTAAGCACGGACTGTTTCGATCGCACAATAATTTTTTTTTATGTGTGCGTGCGTGTACATATACATGAGGTTATGTGTTGGTGGGTGCAGACATTGTAACAACCCCGAAAATTTGATTTTTTAACTCTTCACTTCGCTTGCTTTTATGTGTAGAGACAAAAGAATAAGCATCAGCAAGAGCTGCTCATGTTCTGAACATGACCTACACTAATGCGTCGTTGCCAATTTGCACTTGACTCATTTGACTTTATGACAGCAGCTAATGTATGTAACACCCATAGGGAAGCGTGGCCGACCCCATAAAGTATATATTTTCTGACTCAGGATCAATAGCCGAGTCGATTGGAGCATGTCCGTCTGTACGTCCGTATGAACTCGGAGACTATAAGAGCTAGAGACTTGGTACAGATCGGATAATGAAGTTATACACATTTCAAATACCAAAATTTCAGAGACGTCTCTATAGCGTACGTTTGCCTGCTATTCTCACCCCACACACGGCAACATTAACTTAGTGTATAATATATAAATATAAATATATTATATATCTTTGGGCACCGGGTATTATATAGTCGAGCGTACTCGGCCATAGCTTTCTTACTTGTTTATTTTAGATTTGTATTTCTTTTCTTTTTTAGCTTGGCCAAAGAGTCGTCAAATAGCAGTTAAAACTTTTCGCACGCCCAAAAAGAAACATGTAAGAAAGCTATAGTCAAGTATGCTCGTCAAGATATATTGAATATTTATATTTAGATATTTATATATAAATTTATAAGGTATATATTTGTTTTTAAGTTAAGTTAATTCCAACATATATATATATTTATTAACATTAATACATTTTCGTAAAATAGTTAAGAATTATAAATTTTATTATATTTACTTATATTGTGATTTAAAAAGTGTGGGGTCATAACCGCAGGCAAGCGTACGCTATAGAGACGCCTCTCAAATTTTGGTATTTTAAATGTGTATAACTTCCATGTTAATTATCCGATCTGTACCAAATTTTCACACAACGTCCAGACAAACATATTCTTACTTTGTACCAAAATGTAGCTTGTCTGGGTGTGGGTGCAGTGGAGTTTTGAAAATTGTTTTCATCGATTTGTGGAGGCGGTGGGCGACGTGGCAAAAATCTAAAATTAATCCAAAAAATTAAGTCTCTAGCTCTTACAGTCTCCAAGATCTGTGTGACGTACATGCTCCAATCGACTCGGCTATTGATCCTGAGTCAGAATATATATACTTTGTGGGGTCGGCCACGCTTTCCTATGGGTGTTACATACATTTGCTGCTGTCACAAAGTCAATATACGTTTGGTACCCAATGGGCACCGGGTATAAAAAGGAAAGACACGAGAAACGAAAAAAGTGAAGGTAAGATTTGTAGAAAGCCTCAACAAATGGAAATATTTGCATTTTGCGTTTTCGTTTTCGTTTCCAAATGAAGTCATGAGCTCGTCCAGACCGCAACTTACTGATACAATTCTATTTTTTGCGAGTTGCTATCTACTAATTGCAAAAAATAAAACTGCCCTTTGTCGCTGAGGTTCTCTTTTACCGTTCTTTTTACCACTCATCTGATGCTGTTTGACTGATAAATGTTTAATGCACTATTAGAACAGTGGGAGTTCATCTATCTATCATAGTATCTTTCGACATAAATACATAACGAAACTTAAATGGATATGACGTATAGATCATTTGCTCGTAGTACTCCAATTGAAATTTTATAATTTGCACTTACCCGAATGAACTTGTTTAATTTTTGGGAAATTTAATTTAGGGTTTTCAAACATACCTGAAATAAATAAAGAAAGAAAGATAATGATTTTATTTATTTTAATATTTATATATTAATTTATATTAAATTATCTAGTCTAATATATACATTTCTAGTGTCGCGGAGTTTATGGTTAAGCTCCTTTGAAATGGCTTTACCGATTCTCATGAAATTTTATATGCATATTGAGTAGGTCCGAGTATCGGACAACATCTATTTTTCTTCAGTCTACCATTATACTTAAAATATTTTGGAAGTTAGTTTACTATTAAATTGCTCCTATATTTCTATTTCTAACATCATTATTTTTCAATCCAATCGCAAAGCCAACACATATTTCTACCGGGGTACTAAGTATATAATGACTTTATCACACCAGCAAATGTATAAGAAGGAATAATGGTTATATATTCTGGCTCAGGATCAACAGCAGAGTCGATTGGACCGTGTCCGTCTGTATGAACAGCTAGATCTCGGAGACTAGTAAGGCTAGAGACATAATTTGTTGCATAGTGCATGCATTACACGCCCCCGCCCCCTTGCCGTCTATAAAATGGGATCAAAACCATATAAATCAGTGTACTACAGATACACTTTTGAAGCTACATGTCCGAATGAACACTTGAAATGCACACCGATATTGAAGATCTGTGCCAATTTTGTCTGAATCGGGTCACAAAAATAGAAGTTATGCAACTTTCAAGTTTTTGGGTTTCGGATATCCTACACTCGGCTATAGCTTGCTTACTTGCTATGCTTTCAGTTATTGTATGCTAATATATGTCTCATTAAATGCAAGCAGATACAATGAGTATGTCTTCCGTACATCCTAAATGATACAATTTCATTGCCAGTCATACCCTTTGCACCCCTTTCCCCTTACTTCCTAAGCAAAACATCTTCATTTTCGAAGTCAAACTCAAGGTATCTGTCAATGTTGGTTAAATGGCCCAAGGCAAAATGCATAACATTTTCAGTTGGCAAAACTTGAAACGCTGCCGCTTGCCACTTTCCGCATGACGATTGGCGTTTGCCATTTGGTGTTTGTACCGTTTGGGTCACAGTAAAGTCGTCGTATTGGTTCATTACGCTGCTGCTGCTATAGAACAAGCAAGTTGACCCAGTTTGTCAAAACTTGCACAGTTAAAACTGGCAAATTGTGACAGGTGAGCGACTTGATAAACAATTAAGACGGTGAATAACACCCACAGCAAGTAACAAGCAACAAGTGACAGCAACCATTATCATGACCTTGTCCATGGATTGGTATCTGCTGCAAAGCTCTTGCTTTTGATTGGTTTTTATATGTTAGTCGTATATTGGACCGGCACACGCGCTCTTTTGACTTATTTAACGTATTTTGTGGTGCGCCCAGTAAGTTCATAGTATGTTCACATTCACACACACTCTCCCAAACGTAATCAAGTTCAACTTATCGTCGTAGTTGACGTAATCAGGTGCATTGAACTTTTCTTATAGACAACTGCGACGAAGTTTTTCCGTGCTGAAAACTTTCAGTTGCCAATAATTGTTCTTGTTTTTGTATTTGTGTGTGTATATTTTATACCCTTGCAGAGGGTATATAAATTTTGGATAGGAGTTTGTACCGCCTCTTAGGAGGCGTGGAAAACCCAATAAAGTATAACTATTAGGTAAAGATCGGCCGAAAGCTATCAGGCTGAAACTTAAAGAGTTTAAGCTTGGTGACTACATATTAATTTGGTCAAAATTCGACCTCTATATCAAATAGCTATCATACGAACAATCGTTTTCTGCTAGACTGAAAGAGTATAACATCGTCGGGCCGCCATTACTTTCATATTTATTTTTGTTTTGTTGGCCGGCGCATAATCATGCAAAGCGCTGATATCTAGAGCTTAAGAGAATTTGAAATTTGCATTCGGAAAGTGAGGTAATAAAGCCAGCTGGCCGGAGCCATTGATCGTCCACTCTCAGGTGCAACGCAGCTAGCACTATTTGTCTTTTGCTCACTGTCTCCCTCTTTTTATCTCACTCTCAGATTTGAATGCATTTAAAATTGACAAACAAGCGCAGCAAACAAATCGCATGCGAGAAAAATGAAATCAAAGCAATATTATGCGCATAAGTTTTGACAGCAAATGATTATGGCGCCAGCGGTGAGGGGCAGAGGTACAGAGCTGGTAAAGACTTATACGCAGAGAGGGGGGTGTGGGCAACAGCATATGGGACTGTGAACGTTATGGCTGCAAAAATGTAGTATCATACAAGTGTCTGTGTAGCGAAATTCAGCGGGCATCGGGAGAAAGGTGCAACAAGTGGCAGCCGCAAGTGCCGAAGTGCATGGAAATGGGAAATGATGGAAGCAGCTTTTGCTGTTGCTGTTGCTATTACTTTTATTGTTGCTTTATTTTTGCTGTAGTTGCATATCTTGCATTCAATGTTTATTGATTTCAAACCACATTTGTCTGGAATGTATGTACGTTACAATAGTACACTATATGGTATATTGTGGCAAGCACATAAAGTGAACTACAACTGCAAACTGAAACTGTAAAATTGTGGCTAGTTCAATGAACTTTCGACACGCCAAAAGGGTTCACGACACGACAAAAGAAATAAAAGTGGTTTCCATTCAAAGTGTTGATTATCCGAATCATAAGATAAAACAAGATCTTATCTACGATGAAATTTCACTTTAAAACAAATTAAATATCTACTTTTATGATAGTAGTTATAATAACATATGCTATATACATATATATATATGTTTTTAGGAGCGTGATGCTGACAATTAAATGTTAACTATTAATTGCTGTTAACACTGAATAAAAATTTGTTAAATTATACAGAAATCTGATACACTATATATACATTTGAACTTTTATACCCTTGCTGAGGTTATGTTCATTTTGGGCTCCACATAGGAGGCGTGACAGATCCAATGTACCCTACTCAGAGGTATAAATATGTAAATTATTAATATGCAAATAATTAAATAAAAATCGGTATAAATTAAGCGTTTATTTTTGGCGAACACAATGCTGCTGGACCCATAACCGTCCCTCATCATATCTCTTCGACAGTCTAAAAAATCCTCTTCTCCCACCAACTGTCTCGTTCCTCCTAAGTTTAATTTCACGCTTAACAGTAAATATTGTATTGCTTTTGCCTTTTTGCCTTTTGCCGGCTCACGGCTCACGGCTTTCATTGCAACGCTTCAACATTGCAACGCGCTGAACGCTAACGTTTACTTTCTCCTTCAATGTGTACCTTTTCCTGAAATTTTATTATAAGTCAACGGCAACTGGTTGGGTGCAGTTCCAGCGCTGCGCAGTGCAGTGCAATGTGGCGTTCCGCCACCGTTTCCACCTTCACCACCGCTCGTTTTTGGGATTTGCTTATCTTATGCTTTAAGTATTGAGAAAGTGGCAGCGTCAATTCGACATCTTTACCTGGCACATTGGCTCTCGTTACATTTCGCAGTATTGCAGTACTGTGGCAAGTGCCATTGCACGACAAAAGACCAAAAAGATCTCAAACCAACAAAAAATACATTGGCGATTATTATCAACTAAATGGTGTTAAAGTGCGTGAGAAATACAACAATAACAAAAACAATCCAGAAACAAGTAAGAAAGTTATAGTCGAGTGTGCTCGACTATATAATACTCGGTGCCCAAAGTTATATTATATATTTATTTAGCTCGTGCTGCGCACTAGCCAATTTTAAGTTAATTTAAAAAAAAATCGTCTCGAGAATCGAACCGCGGACCTCATGCACGCGAGTTCAACCCTCTAACCACTGAGTCACACTCTTTACAAGTGTGAGAAACACTGAGTAAATGTTGCCGTGTGTGGGGTGAGAACAGCAAGTAAGCGTACGCTATAGAGACGCGTCTCAACTTTTGGAATTTGAAATGTGTATAATTTCCATGTTTATAATCCGATCTGTACCAAATTTGTACACAACGTCCAGATAATTATATCCTAACTTTGT